>CM021532.1:17537722-17551984 GCA_010994315.2 Pisaster ochraceus
TTTCTCTTTTTTCAAAGCAACGGGTGGTCATTGCATTGTCCCTCCTGAAAGATTTATGATGTTCGTTTATAGTTTAAAAAGCGACGTCACTGAACGTTTTGTCCAGCAATTTAGAACGCGCTGTAAACGTCTAATGCAAAAAAGTCAAACAGTGCCAATTTGAAAATTCAAAAACCCAAACGTTATCAAAGCAGTTGTACATAGACACCGGACAAACCAGACATATGGCTGCCTGCTCTATATACAAATATCTTCTGTTTTAAACTTGGTTTCAGTGCAGTTGTCGTCGAGTCATACATCGGTCGTGACCCTCATGGCGCCCGGGCGTGCTGGCCGATTGACGCGGTAGACAAACTTTACTTTTCACGCCTCTCTCCTGCGTGCCGTAGAAGGGGAAATCATCGCGAATCGATGATTGTATACGCGAAATGCTGGACCATATGGTTTGAGGAACAGTCACAGCATATACACAGGCAATTTGGACCCAATCAAAATATACATAAATGTTCTTCATTTACAAAATGAGCTCTTTTCGTAATGAATCGAAATGAAAACAATAAACATTTTCCAGAATGAAACAGTAAAACAGCCTGCAGTGCCGCGGTAGCCACTTTACAAAAACAGCTTCCACACAAAAAAATTTGGCTGATAAAATAAAGCTGTTCAATCCCCCAAATATTTTCCTCCAAGCCTCGTTTTAGATTATCATATACCCGTAACACAATCAGCTTTTCTGTCTGCATCATTACCCTGTCCCACTTAAACATAAATATGGGATTGCTTGCATGGGTAGGTTTCTATATCAATTAATAATGACAAAGAAAAATGTAATAGTTCACGGTAATCATAATGAAAATCTGTGGAAAATATGGCAATGATTTATTAATGCAGCCGACCCAAGGGTTCCGTTGAAGAAGCCTTGGAATGCACATTACACTACAAGCGATAAAACAGGTCGACGTTTCATACAGTGGCTGGACACCCAAACTCGCTATTTTTTAAGCACAACATGAACAATTGGCTTACCAAAAATAGGTTACCAGCGAACCTAAGTGACGTGTCACTGCTTATGACTGGTACCCTGTAGAATTATTGCTTATGCACTTCTAATTTAAAAGCAAATGAGTAGAACTCATGTAAGATAAATAAACATTTATTTGTGAAGCATTTTCAGCAATCAAAATTCCAGAAACCTGACTTGAATTAGGGTTATTTATTATCATAATTATTACCTTATCATTTTGGGCGCCTGTTTTTTATGGATGTGTCATCGTTCCAACGCGAGTGCCTTAGCTGACTAACTGATGCATTTTACATGAGTATCATTTTTATGCAGCGCGTTCGGAGAGACGTGCATCCCATACACCATCACGTATTCGAAACTATAAAAAAGAAAAAAAGATCGTTCTATCCGATTTCAACGTTATAACGAAAACACACCCGGCTGTAGGTGCCTTGTGTTATTCAAATCTCTGTCTTACCCCGACTCGGTTACTGTTATATCCGAAATACATTTTGAGTTAAATTATGCGTCAACTTTTATCTGATTTATCACAAAATATACTAGGCCTTTTCACAGATATTGACTACCGTCCCCGTAGGCCTATAAAGACATATCTGCATTGTCATGTTTTCATCATGAAACGAGACCACTATGAGGACATTTCGCTGGAAGAAAGCATTTGTTTTTAATTTTAAATTACCAATGCGGGATCTCGTAATTAATTGAAGAAAATTTCACAAGTTGGTTGTGTGGTGTGTATAATGCAAACAAAAGAATAGAAACTAATGTACTATTCCTAAAACCAATGATGAATGAGAGTGAAACAGGCCTGCATGCGATAACCAACAAGTAGGCCTGTGATAACCAATGTAGGCCTGTGTAGATTTCTGTTTAGGCTTACATAATGGATAGGGTAGGCAAGGGGCAAACATGCGCCTAAGTATAATAATTACATTGGTATTCATGATGGATGTTAGTTAATAGCTGTCACTAAAGAACTGGTATCATGCCTTTGGTAGAGATGACTCAACGCTTGGTGCAAAGAGATTGCCAATCGGTTTTGTGCAACTGCGATACTTTCCGCAGCTCGTCCGTCTACTTTGAGTCACCTAACACGTGAAAAGAACCGCACTGATTAATCTCGTAAATATCCCAAATATGGCCTAACAAGAAAGAGGGGGAAACTGAGCGCATTGCCCAATTTGTGTTCGTCCATGTTCCCTCATCGCACAGCCCATTACGCGATTTGCAAATAATATTGGACTCCCCTCCCCCCTCGCAACGCAAGCGTGGCCAGACCGGGCCTCCTCCAGAGCCTGCCGCCTCTCTCGTCCGTCACCTTGAAACGAAACACACCTAATGTGATCATATCGTTTGATCAAATCAAAGACACGGAAATTACTTTACGTTTTTATGCTCCGTGACTTCATCAAAAACCTCAATAATAAACTGCAGAGCTAGCTCACTCCGCACGCTATCCGTACCAATAAACTGGGCAGCCGTGCGTAATTCTTGTGTCGGCGACTCACTCGGTTTTTAGTGCTTTTATTTACGGAAAACTGCGGCCAATTTCTAATACGAGATAAGCTTGCCGTACTGTAACAAGTTGATGGACCAGTTGAATTGGACACAATTTGAAATTGTAGATGCATTTTCCTCAAGATTTCAAACACTTATTTTTTGTACGGTTTGGAGCTTCGCAAGAGGTAAAACTAAATCTAATCAAGTTTCTGTTAGCATCACTCCAGAGCCGACGGTAAAACACATACTTTCATACATTATTCGAACTCGCGACTAGAATCTGTTGTCGTATGGCAGATATAAAATTGAAAAAGGAAAGAGTGAATTTGAATATTGAAGTCTGCTGAATCCCACGCAGCAGGCATACAATAAATTAACAGTTTTACACGAGGTAGGGGGGCCTATTTGGAATCCCATTCGACTTTTTCGCTCTAGATTTTCAATTTGCGGTTTTACCCTTATTCTATTTTATATTATTTCAGGCAAAACCTCCAAAAAGGAGAGGATAAAATACAGCAAAAGGTACAAGTAGGCCAACAGTCCGTAGGCCAAGAGTATACAGGCCAAAAGTCTGCAGGCCAACAGTCTGTAGGCCAATAGTCTGCAGGCCAATAGTCTGCAGGCCAATAGTCTACAGGCCAATAGTCTGCAGGCCAATAGTCTGCAGGCCAATAGTCTGCAGGCCAATAGTTTGCAGGCCAATAGTCTGCAGGCCAATAGTCTGCAGGCCAATAGTGTCCAGACCATCATCAGGCCTTCAGGACATTCAATTCCAGCTATGGACTTCTTTAAAAAGAGGTCAAGTGCTTTGTAAGAGACAATAGCACTCTGCATAGTTATTCACATAATCTTTGTACGGAAACGTTTACCTTTTCCTCTCATCTTTTTAGCAAGTATCCCGGTATGCGGACCCGCCATCTCTCTTGCAGGAATAAACCAATTATGGCGCACTGCGACACACAAGGCCTGGGTTGTGGTCTCCCCCAATCTTTTGTTATTTCGTTTGATGTATGATTATTTATCATCTTGTCTAAAGGGGAAGGTCTTTCCATTACCACGATGAAGGGCATACGAGGACCCGGCAATTGCGTGGGTCTTAACCCAATCAAACTGGCATTGCTCCAGCCACCACAATGAATGCATGGGCCTAACCAAGTTACGGCACCCGCGAATTTTGAAAGGGATCCCGGTAATTGAGTTACACGCAATTAGGCGGAGGCTTGTTGTATCTGGCACTAGGGCCGCTATGCACCGTTTATGCATTTAGTATTTATTGGTCTAGCTCTATTGCAAGCCACTGTGAAGAGTTTAGAGCAGAGATGTCCCGGCACTGGCTCGCTCCAACAGTTTGAGAAGCTAGAAATTGAATTAAATAATGAGCACTATTACATTCTGCGACATCAATTATAGGAATTGGAGGGAAATCTTTCTAGTTACTGAAAGTAGGCCAAGCCATATCTCCACCTTTTCATATTATTGAAAAGGGAAAATGATTTTGCCATAAATTAAAACCGTGTAGAAAGACGTAACGATTCCGTGTGGAAAGACGTAACGATTCCGTGTGGAATGACGTAACGATTGTCTAGTCAACATATTGAATGACAGTACACTTGGAGTTGCAATTAACGTAAATGGCTAGGCATCATTTCTACTTCCTTTGTGGGTTTGAAAGTTGTCTTTCCGAAATTGGTTGATTGGTCGACTCATTAAAAAAAAGAGGTCAGTTTTAACTGTTTGTAATCGGGCACGAGGGGTGGATTGGGGGTAGACAGACACAGGGCCAAAGTTAACCAACCTGGGTAGGAGGACAACCGCCTTGGCACCAAGTGCATCTAGTCAGACAAGAGGAGAGCGTGTGCCACCAGACTGCCAGTCGAACGTAATCCCCCCGCTCTCCCTAGTTGTAGTCCCCCTCAATAAACAGCACTTATTCCTAATGGGCGGTGTCTTTCTTCTCTCCCGGGGCCCCTCCAGTTAGCCCCTGGCTCAGCGGCGTTATCACCGGCAATGATCGCTTTTCATTGGGGGGATCAGAATATAGCAGGTAGTCCCGGTCCCTCTTGATCCCATTAAGGGGGGTATACCAGCATGTGTCATGTGCGTGTGTGTGTCATCATTCCAACAAGTTGACCAAGCTTGTTAAGGAAATTGTTAATATCATAATCATCAATCCCCCTCCCTCCCTTTTTCGCATACCAAGCCCCCCAAATGTAGTTGCTAAATTAATAGTATTAAATATTACTGTCGGTCGGCTGAAGAGACTCAATCTATTACCGTCATCTCGACTGTACATCGCCGTCTGTGTTTGCCCACCACTATGGCCAAATTTGCCTTGGCTGAGAGAGAACGAGAGGACGGAGAACAAGAAACAAGTTCTCGCAGTTCGGAAAATAATTTCGAGGGGGGCCCTAGGGGAATCGACGGCGGGAGAATTAAACCATGTCACTAAGTTGACCCGAAGGTGACCGCGTTTTTCTTGGGTATGACATCAGTTAAATAAAGAAGCGTCTGCGACCAGACGGCCTGAATCTCACAACAGCTTAATTCTTAGGACAGCCATACTTAATATATTCATTCTAAATGAGTTCAAATTTTAAAAAAAGGTCTTGGAACTTTCAACTGTACTACCGTTGTATAGACAGACTTGACCCGAACTAGTTCTTCTGCATGAATTAAGTGTACAATGATTTGACAAAGATAATCAAAGCATGCTGATTTCAATGGTATTTGTTGCGTTATTCACAACTTACCACAACAGCCCGTGGTATAGAGGCCTTACCACAATGGTTCGGGCTGGGAAATGTAAATTAATGACAGTTAGTTTGATATTGGATATTGGACAATAATTACATATTTGTACAACGATTGGCTAATGTCCAACTTATCGAAAAAGCAAAGTAGATATTCGCTGTACAAACCTATGTGATTGTCCAGTGTCCAATACCGAAATAGCAAAATAGAAATTCGCTGTACAATCCTATGTGAACGTCCAATATCGAAATAGCAAAATAGAAATTCGCTGTACAATCCTATGTGAACGTCCAATATCGAAATAGCAAAATAGAAATTCGCTGTACAATTCTATGTGAACGTCCAATATCGAAATAGTAAAATAGACATACGCTGTGCAAACCTAAGTGAATATCAAACTAACTTTACTGTCATAATGAACTACCATAATCAACCCACACACACATAGGATTTACTGCAACAGAGTGAACACTTTTAGAAGTTACCGTTACCATAGAGAGTACCAACTCACAGGTGTGCTCATGGAGGGAGACATCCAGGTGGGATGGTCTGACCTCAGTTTTTGCGCACGTTACCACGGGTAGTAATTTTTACAACAAACACAAAGAGGTATACTGGTGTAGTGGCAGAAGTGGAAACACATGAATAGATAGAGGGGGAGAATGGCAGAAAGCACATCGACAAGCAAGGAGTAAACAACGAATAAGGAGACAAGGGGTGGGGAAGGTTCTGGTTTGATCTACAAATACGAAGAAGCCCAAGACAGTATTCGCATTGGACCTATCCTTCGCAGTCAAATACAGTTACCATTAATTAAAACTCATTTACTATGCAAAGTTATCTTCATTCGAAACAACTCGTCGCTGATTTCCAGATGTTTGCGTTACAACAATCTAGATTAGATCACTGATGCGTGAACTGATGTTCCAGACTATGCACTCCCAGTCTCATTTTGATTCAATGGATTGCAATGGGTTAAAAATCAAGATGGCGGTACCTTAAATGCTAATCCATTTACTGATTGACAGTCACTACACATTTACAGAATTGTAATTGCAGTTCGGTCCTCTGCATATTTTACAAGCTACTGTCTACAAAAGTTGAACTTTTGCTTTTATTATGTTGTGCTTGTAAATTCATCATAATGAACAGCAGTGGAGAAAAAATCGATGCGATCTGCAGGATTATTGTGTCAAGAACAGTTGTTTTATTTACTATTTATTTTCACAGCGGGCCAAGGTTGCTGTGCCATCTAACCCTAATAAATCGAACTGTTTCAATAATGAAATTCTGTAGAATTTGAGAACACAGTTTTGTTAGCGGCTCTTAAAGGTAGAGTAATGTTTTGGCAAGTACTCCAAAAATTAATGACCATAAAAACTCACTTGGTGAGAAGCACTGCAGCTGTTGATGGTATAAAGTATTGTAAAAAAGGATTCCTTTCGAAGTAATATGGTTTGGAAAAATGTTCACCCAAAAAAAAACATTTGAATCTGAGAAACGATACTAGAATCGTTTCTCAGATTTCTGAGGGCTTGTGCCAGCTCGCAAATGCTGCGGTTGGTACCCGCTGTCGCCTCGCTAAAAACGTGGATGAATTCAGACACGGTATTCAGCTGAAACTTTTACATGTAGTGACTTTTATGTGTAACCGAAATGAATCGCTTCAATTGAATAAGGTGTGTCTTTCTGTATAATGGGGGGTGAACAATTATCAAGTAATAAAACACAAGGAAAACTGACTGCATGGGTAACTTTTAAATAATTTGGGGTTTAACAAAGACACCTTCGTCTATAAATGAGCATTACGTATAGACACACACAAAAAAGGTCTATGACAATGCCTTTAAGACAAAGGGCAGGCTTTATTTGTGACATTTTTCATTTATGATAGTCAGTAGTCAGTGTTCATCCAGTAATGCCTAGGCTTGCGGCAAGATACTTCAACTCACGAAATCTAATACAATTTCTGTTACGGCGAAGCGTACACATATCGTTGACGGTTACGGGCCAGTGTTTTGAGAGGAAAGTTAATTTATCCGGCCGGGGCCCAATGCGTAGAAATGGACACCACTGTTAGCCCGGCCCGTGCACATGCATTAACCAGGTAATTGCGTCTATAATTGAGTCAATGGAAACACGGGGAAGTGTACGACAAGGTCGGGCGAGTCTCGGGCTCCTCGCGGAAGGCCCTGGGATGGAGATGCAAGTGAAGGTACTTAAAGAAAACAAGAAAAAATCTGCGTCCGAGTGAGGAGTTAAACGACTCTTGGGAGAGCAAGGGGAGACGGGGTTTGAGATGGAAACCACACCAGATACGTGCCGTCTGAAACGACTGAGATTGCAGCGTGAGGATCCCGGTAAAAAACATACCGGTAGTATGGGTTTGAGCAGAAAACTCATTCAATTGGATATAGGCAAAGTATACCTTTGGTATTTGAAACCGGTTCTTTTGATCCTACATAAATGGGGATATACAATAACACTGACCTGTGAACAAATAGTTTCAAAAGCTGGTAGCGTTTTTTGAGATATCGCCCAAAACCTGGAGCGGTTCTGGAATACACAATTTGAGAAACGTTTCATGCAGAAACGTTTCTCAGATTGAAATGTTTTTTAATCCCTTTCTCTAAAAACTACATTCCTTGGAAGGGGATCGTTTCTCAAAATGATTATCAACAGCTAAAGTGCTTCTTACTGAAAAAGTTTTTATTGTCATACATTTTTTGAGTAATTACCAAAGGTAGCCCTCCCTTTGAGGGTAACAATATGGCACTGATGATTATCTTGCTGAGGACAGTCTGTCTACAATGAAAAGAAACTCGTGGCGTCGTGGAATAAATGCAGAAACAAACAGCAACCATAAGATTTAGCATTCTGAAAGATACGCTGAATCAAATTGTATTTCACCGCTTACTGTAGAATTTGCAGCTTGATATCGTTCCTCTAATATCCATTTCCATCCATTATTAGACAAAGAATAATTTAGAAACAGGAATTCTGCAAAGCTACGTGTCTTTGTTGAACCAACCCCAACCCAATTCAATACAAAGCAATTATACTAAAATGATAAAATCATAAACCAAGTATTAAACAAACAACACAGATAGTTTTACATCCCTGTTAAGACATCTTTTGTTCTTTCCTTTGTCACTGTATAGTTAACAATCTCCCATAGAGTTTGCACCAAACATTCCTTGTGGAGCAATCAAGTCTTTAGAATTCCCCTGTGGAGACCTTTTGTTTTCCCTTTTCTGTTTTGTTTTCGGTCTCCACAAGGTAGCGGATATTAAAAACATATAAAAACATGCCATTATTAACCTCGTAGTGTAGCAATGATTATATACAACAAAGCAGTTAATATGAATATAGGCGCATCACCAGTACATGTCAGTAGGCCTATGTAGGAAAATAGTAAAGCTTTTGTACTTTTTCCTATTTGACAGACAAAACAATGAATGATAGACAAGGGACAATTTGACAGCTGAGAACCACTTAATCAATCAATGCTCTAAAATAGTAGTATTTTACAAACAAGTTGCTGAAAGATCATTTTAAAGTTTCGTTTAGATTGCCTTATCTATATCTAATCTAGGCTTGTTGGTTCGAATAACATATTGTAAGTACCCTACTCCACGGTAACAAAAGAAAAATAGCTGCAGCTTAAAAAAAAATGTATGTTTGAGTTTTTCAATCTGGTCATACGATCATGGAGCCTTGCGCGTAGTTTAACTATACGAGTGCCGTCCGTACGGGATGGTCTCCGACTCGATCGTTTTTTTCACACCTAAACTCTGGCGGACCACGGGCCAGCAACAAACACGCCCAGCTGTTATTCCATCGCAAAAAGGAAAACTTTGTTTTGTTATATAAAGTAACCGGGGGAGAAAAAAAAGCTTGCCTCACCAAAGCATCAGAGAAAATTTCAGATCCATGTTTTGTAACTCTTCTTTTTCTGAGACTGCTGTGTTTGGGATGGAATTGTTTTACACACACAGCCGCCAGGTGCGTGTAGTTGTGGGCCGATCGTTACGTTCTGAGCACGGCGCACGTGTACGCACACTAAACACACATACGCACTGATCTAAAATGTACAAAGTAGACCTCCAGTGTCGAAAGGGAACACAAAGGGAGTAAATATTTCGTAGAGTATGTGACAAAACATTCTGCCATGGTATTTTGTTCACGAAACATTTCACAACTTGGTTACACACTTTCATTTGTTTCTTAATGGGAGGGTATAACCTTTGGTAATTACATTACTTCACAAGTTAATGACCATAAAAAATAAAAAATTACTTGGCAAAGAGCACTGGAGAGCTGTTGACAGAATAAAACATTGTTAGAAACGACCCCTCTGAAGTGGTGTAGTTTCAGATAAAGAGGTAACTTTTCACCCCAAAATTTGAAAAGGGGCCAATGAGAAAGACTTCAGGCATGAAGATTTCTCAGGTATACCATTTGCCCCTCGTCCTCATAGTGCCGCAAATGTCTACGTATACGTTGCATTGAGTATGACCCATGATACGTGTACGATCAGTTTATTTTCTAGCGGGCCTCTTTTCAAATTGACTCTGACACTATATGGAAGCTATAATATCCAAGTTCACTTTCACAGATGCGTTGGCAATATTGTTTTAATAGACTATTAATTTTCTCAATTTATTTGATGTGTTAAGTCCACTTAATATTTCGTCGAGTTGACGCCTCGCATTCTCTGAATGGGTCGTCCAGAAGGCGCGCGCCGGTCGGATCTGGAAGTTTTGTCGGTCCGGAAACACCCTATCCGTGGACCAACACCACCAGACTAAATGAGCTTCGCCAAGTCCCATTACCAAAAAGTCTATGATTTCCACACAACATTATTTTCATTCCACCGCAGTTGGTGTGCAACGGCCATATGCGCGGGAATGAAAGTCCCCGGTTTTGGCGCGTCCGAGCCGTGCTCGCCAGCTGATGCTCACGGGGTCCCGGTGTTAGAAACTCCCCATGAAATCACAGTCCTCGGACTCCTCGACTGGCCTCGTTCGTGTTACAGCAAACCTACGCGTCCCGGACCACTACCCAAACTCGAGGTGGTCATGCGATGTATCCAATGATTTCGCGTCGTGATTACGTGTAGCACCCTTCCTGCCAAAACTCACGAAAGCGATCCAAAGTAGTCACCAAAACCGCTGGAGTGGAGGAAATTGGCTCCTACCCAATCCTACCCGGACGTGGACCGCGAAGCGGTCCAGGACGGGACCGCCAAACGGGCCGTGATTTGGGGGGCTTGTGTTCCAGTCTCCTGGGGGTATCTCACTCTAGTTTCAGTTGACCAATCGGGGGGCGATCACACCGCCCCTGGGGACGGTTTTACACGTTATGAATGTCCCCTGGACTAAATAACCAATTTATTTGGGACTTGTGATGACCGAAACGAGACTTTATCAAGGGACATAATACGTGTAAGGTCGGTAACACGTCACAGAGCTTAGCCCACGCGCCCGGTGTCCCCCATGAGGACTGCCGGGTACAACTCGCCGCTATCATTGCAGCAAACCAGCATCCCCTAATCCGCGTTACATTGTTGCATCCTCAACTGCACTTATTTGACACATCACGCCCCATAAAATCTCGATTAATATACTCTCATATAAACCGCAGCACACAGACACGCAGATTTCTTTCCGGGTTACACCGCTAGGACTCCGGAGTTTTTTAGACAATTACTCTATAAACGGCTACTAATTAAAAACACGGCGGGCTTAGGGAGAACCACAAGGTGCTTGTACTTTCCTTAGCCTCTGGACATTTCTACAGAATCAACCTAGAAATGAAGATATTAACCATAAATTGTTCTTTTTTACGCCTGTCAAAACACGTATTACTTCTTACTTCGAGCCCACTGGTTTCCGTCTTGGAAACAAAAAACATACTAAAAAATCAAGTGTTGACAAAGGCCCGTATAAAACTCATTTACAAAATTACAGGTAGATTATATTTTTGGGGCATGGTGTACCCCTATTGTGGCTTCATTGTGTGTTTGGAATCTTGGGAATTCTTTAGATGATTGTAAGGGGTACTTCTGTAAAATAGAGTGTTTTAGTATTGGAACAGTGGGGGGGGGGAGGTCCCTCTGCCCCCCGTATCGGGCATGTATAAGAAACTTTACTGAAAACCAAGTTTTACAAAAGGCTTGTACACAAATCATTTTCAAAATTAATCTACAGGTATATTACATTTTAACAGAGAGAAACCACAATTTTGTTGCTTAATAAAAAAAACGTGACATTTTATGGACCGAAGAAACTTCTATTCAAATCGAAGATAAGTGAACTATTTTAACAAATCTCAAGCCTAAAACCCGGGGGCGTACAGCCCTAGTCATCGTGCGGGTAACTTATTAAGATTGCTCACCATACTATGTGCCCCCTTGCTGTTTTCTTATCGGGATCACCCTCTTTTTAATGACACGGAATCCGCCCACGTCTTTACTTTCATCACATGTAAGTCTATATCCCAGACTATATTACGTATAGTAAATATTAGCATAAATTTAACTACCACGACATTTTGAGGGAAATGGGCAACTATTGGATTCCCGTGTAAGTTTGAATTTCTACAGTCCCTAAGGTCTAACAGTCAAAAGTCAGGTTTACTCGTCTTAACTGCGGTTGGTTAAATGAGAGTAAATTAAGTAGAATACCGGGGCACAAAGTCACCGCTGGTGGCTCACCATCCGAATCGGCTTAAATTTGGGTTAAAAAAAGCTGTGATTTAGGAAAGGATTTGTGGGGAGTGCAACTATGTGCATCGTGTGTGTAAACCCATAAAGCAGAACAACCGACGAAGGCTTGTAAAACAAAGTGTCATTTGGTGTCTACTCCGTGGGCCATCTGTTGCCTTGGTGTAGCCATATGCCCATCTATAACAACCATCAAATCACATAGCCTCACATTAACTAAAGCAAACCTCCCCTAAGACCAACGCCTCGCTCACACGCATAACGAGAAGAAGAAAAAAAATTGAGAACGCCAGTTAAGATGTCCCAACGCGCTCAGTGGAGCCGAGCGAGGCCTGGCCGGGCATCATCACCGGGGATGATATCGCCGTACGACCGGTTGACCGAGCACCAAGCACTCGCTGCTTTAACTCGATCATGAACCGACTGGGCGTTGTAAATACCCTTCCGTTGGACAATGTTTAAGTCCCTAAGGGTTTTAAAGTACCGGAAAGGGATGAATCAGTCTAGTCTGTAAGCTAGAGTTTGTTTGAATAGTTACTGACGATTTGATTTACTTTTTTGTACAGACCTTTTCTGTTGTTGTTGTGTGTTTTTTTATTAAAGCGGGGCTCCAAGGTCAAATTAAGTTTCGTGATGCACTCTTTTTCCAATAGATAGTGTCCTTACGAAAGTGGGTGAAAAATTGCAAGCCTCTAATTTCATGTTAAAATGTGTAAAATGTCATTTTATGTGATGCTCTTTCGGAGCGACGTTTGAAACAAGAGGTTATTAGAGGACTTGCTGCGTTAGTCAAAAGGTCAAATTCAATACCTGTTTGATTGAACATCATCAACATTCAGGAATGGACTAAAAGAATTTCTGTACAAAAATGTGAGACCTATCAGTTTGGGTGTTTTATGCTGTTGACAAAACTCGCGGAATTTTCGTCACATTCATTAATGAACCCATTAATCTCTTGCCAACACAGACGCATGTTTCCAACATTCCGTGCCACCCTGACAGGCCTGGACTCCAACGCCAAGTACATCTTGCTCATGGACATCGTCCCTGTTGACGACACTCGGTACAAGTACCACAATTCCGAGTGGGTGGTGTCCGGGAAGGCCGAGCCCCACATGCCAAGTCGGCTTTACATCCACCCGGACTCGCCGGCCACGGGAGCCGTCTGGATGAAACAGGTGGTCACATTCAACAAGCTCAAACTGACCAACAACAACCTGGATCAACACGGACACGTAAGTAACTTGATGATGTCACTTATTTATTTATATATTTGTTTATGTATCAAATTTTAAATGATTTGGGGTTGAACGTAGAAAACATGGCTAGAGCAGGATTTGAACCAACGACCTCCGGCATGTTGATCTGAAGGTCTTAGGTTCAAATCCCGCTCTAGAAAATTTGTCTTTGTTCAACCCCAAATTACTTAACGTCACAATGAGTGCCCAAAACAGGATGAATAGGAAATGAAAAGTGAGTAAACCACAGCAAAGTATGCACAGGTAGAAAACATGTTTCACTCATAGGTTGTTCACCCATAGCTTAGGGTGAATAACAAAGACATCAACTCAAATCCAAGTTTGACATCTTGTCAACCCAACTTGCGGGGCCATCAAAAGAGCTCACCCTGTGTGCCTCTACCACTCTCCGCCCAATACATCAGCTATCTGTTTGCTTAAATTACTTCCGATGCTTGCTAGCCACACAATGACAAAATGTAGAAATCAAATCAACAAGAACCCCTACCCCCTCGTGGTACTTTAGATGATGGATGCTCTTCAACGCTCCCAGCGATATATGTCAGAATCAAATCCTATAACGAAGGGGGACGACATCAATCCGATCCGAGCGGCCCCGTCCACGACGGCACGGCAGGATTGCAGAGGCATGATTCAACAGGCCCCCGACTGCAAAGCCATCTCTCTTAAACCCCCACAAACAAGATTGGCCAAATTGGACTACCAGGACTTTGGCCGTGTTATCTTGTGTATGTGCTGAATTAAAGAGATTACAACCTCACTGGCACGCATCGCTTTTTATTGCAAGCCTGTCTCTTTTCTTTGAGAGAGAGGAGGGGGTTCTATGTGAGCCTTTTTTTTATCCGGAAAGCATTATGAGTAAAATCAAAAGGCGCCAGAAATCAGAGGAAGTCATCCATGCGTGAACGTATTTACCTTAAGACGATTAGTCCTATTTTGTGTTTTTATTTTATTTAACCATTCAAAACCGGAAAGTTGCTTTGCGATTGATGCATTTACGA
>CM021532.1:17552064-17576142 GCA_010994315.2 Pisaster ochraceus
AAACCTGATTATGACATCAAATTCATGGAGACATAATGCACTGTCTGAAATAGTTTAAGTAATATTCTCGTAAGTGTAAAATGGGAAAACGCTCAAATCGCATGATATAATAGGCACATGGGGTGGCAGCGGTCAAACAGGGCATAGAGAACAGTTTTGGCGTAGAGTATCTTTTTCCTGAGAGTTACATCAATCTGAAAAACAGTGTGGATAAGACATTCATCTTGTTGATGCAGTGTGTATTGGGTAAACATACAAGCTGTACAAGTGGGCTAGGCGTGGTCTATCCCAGAACGTAGACCAAGATTAAGCAGTAAGGGGAATGTAAATCTCTCTAACGAACATCCTCTTAAAACAAAAAATTTTCAACAAACTTCCCAGTGAGTAGAGACAGTGACAATTATTACTTTGTTACAATCATCGTACAAGCCATGTTCACACGAGACAATTTACAGGCAACCAGTTCCAGGCAGAAGGAAATTCATTCACACTTCAGTTTTCTCATTGTTTTCCTGGGGATAGTGAGTTAAAGATAGAGGAACGTCTCTTGTGCTGCCAAAGTGTTCCTTGTGCATGCAGTGCAGTTGGTTGTACGTACAAACTGCTTGGAAAACTGTCCTGCTGTGTGACATGGCATAACGCTCAATGTCTTCAAAAGCAACCAAGAATACTGATGTCGACTGTATGAAAACGGGCCAGACTATTTTGGGGGTTCAGTGTGGGTCTTTACAAAACCAAGGATTTGGCATTAGCTACGGCTAATGTTTAGGCTACGGCACCATCGGCAATTATGAAAAGCAAATGGGGCTTCTAACCGAAGGATGGAGCCAAACCCAAAACTGTGGTTTCGAAAAGGCCCTGTGGTAATTTTTTATATATATTTAGTTATTTTATGTGAGACCTTTGGGGACACTGGTGGCAGAAGATTTACTGGGTAAGTACTCCATTGTTCTCATAATTGTCCTATTGCTCAGAACTATGTAAACAACGGAAAATTACCTGGTAAGTCTGCTGCCACCTAGCGATCCAAGGTCTCCCATTGGATAAAAAAAAATGATGGCCGATCTATTATGAAGGTCTATTTTTAGAGCATCAGCTGATGTGAGGTGCTCGAGTAACTTTGTGGGTACAACACCACTTTTGGGGTACAAGGCCGGGAAGAGAAATCTGAGCGCAGGCTCAGAGGTAAAAGCACAGCGGGCTGGCATACTATGGTAGACAATGAAGTGGTTACAATGCTTTATGCTGCGTGTTCCACTCATCCGTTCATGAATTTATTATATGGGTCGGGTCAGGTTATAAAGAGACAAAACCGAACGTATTTCCCCCTTTTAAAACAGCAGATGACGCCCACCATACAAGCCGCCATAGTTATGCATCGGTGAGCTTCATACAGAAATTGTTATTCTTACGCACCGATGGTACTTCCAGTCATTTACTGGATTAAAGAGAAAATTCCTCCACACTGAAACTTTCAAATGGATTTTACAATCAAGTTAATAATATTCAGCACTGTTTTTAAAACAACGTAGGAGTAATACAACCTAACATTTCAATCAAATAGGGTATTTAAAATAAAACCGAATCGAGTCTTTCGGAAGTACAATAAACATAATGTTATATAGCGCACGTATCTACCGATAAGGTACTCGAGGAGTTTGAACAAACAGAAACATTTTAAGAAAGGCTTTTGGATTTTTTGTTTTTGAATTGTGAGACTGATTTATATAGCACCGTGTAGGGTTTTACAAGGTGCTGTGGCGCATACAGCCACTGCAATGAACGCAGGGGCAAACCCCTTCTCTTAGAAATAACTGGGTTCTTTCACGTGCGTTACACAACACACGGATTTGATTTTGGCAATTCGATTAGTTTCCTCGGTAGGCATCTTGTAAGAATAAAAAATTCTTTTTGGATCCATCCTCTTGTTTTTCTATTCACTGTGTCGAAGTTGTCTGCTCTTCGTGAATGAGTTGCCACACCGTGCGAAAAGCACAGGAAATCCAGACGCAACGAACGCGGGGCCAGCTGTCCCGACGACGGAGACGGAGAGCGTAAGAATGGACGGGCGTGTGCCAGGAACTCAAACCCACCTTGCCCGGCCAAGGTGAGCGACGGCTACGCGGTCTGCCCGAGTATAGGAACGCAAATAGGCGTAAAGTCTACATAGTGGTGGTGTGGCGGCCGCAACGGAATAACCCACAAGGATGCTGCTTGTTGATGATGCTACTTTGTGCTCGGTTCTAAAACATATCAGAGAATGACAGTTGAAGCCATTTAAATCTAGATAAAAATAGTGGGTCTAAACTGTAAAAAAAGCTCAACAGATGTAAAAAAATAAGCAGAATCAATGTGAGCCCATGCTGGATTTGTCATAAACTTGGCATTATAAGCGACTGTTAAAGAATAACCATCGATTGCATGATGAGTAAAACATTATTTTGACCGTACAATAGTTACATGTAACACTGGGGACCAGACCTGCGGGGAACAGAGATGCGCTGAGAAGACAGGTGAACGAACGGCCCCCGATCATCGCAGTCTAACTCCCACAAATTTCCGCTTGTCTGTGTGTAAAGCCTGCCTGATGATGCCATCACTAAGTTTCATTCTATTACGTGAATAATTACACCAGTATAGATGCCTTATAGCGGGCAATGAACTGCATTTGCCCACATTTTTATCCCTCTAATAAATCTAGCTTCGCTTTTTATTTTGCGTTAGCCGGTCGTTTGCCAATTGCCAACACCTCCCCCATTCAGAGCCTCCAATTTCAGCTGCCAGGTGCCATTGATTTGTCTGGCATCTCCCGTCTCTCGGGGTCTTTGGCCCGGCCGATAGGGGTGTCAAAGCTCCCAACTTGGTGGTACCCCCTTCCCCGGCGCACCGCAGCCGGGCTGGTGAGCGAACCGAGGCAAGAGTGTCGCACGCGGGCAGCTGGTTTTTAGTCTCCACCGCCTTGATGAAGTTTTGGAGCTACTTCGCCCGGCAACTTAATAAGCTTTCACGCCGTCACGTCGAGATTTTGACACCGTGCCTGAACCAAGGTCGTCCGCTGGTGGATTCCAAGCTCGTGTGCTCTTTTTTTTTTTTTTTTTTTTTTTTTTTTTTTTTTTTTTTTTGCTGTAGGCAATTACATGTACACAAGTTAATTGATACTGGGGAAGCAGTGTTGGGAGTCAGTTTGATTGCTGTGATGAGTAAGATATGAATATATTGATTCGATGTCTGACGGGGATTTTGACCAACGCCTTTTTATTTCCTTATAAAGGGACTCAAATATCACCGCGGCTGATAGTCACATGCAACCTGTTTGCGTGCGCAGTGTCCTGAATCGCTGCACAAACTTTCCCGAGCGCAAAATCGTTATGACATGAACGTACCGTGATTATTGCATATTATATTACCATCTTGATGCACGTCAGTTTTGGATTGGCACCCACGCGGTGACATGCAAGCGAGATGTTATGAGGTTTCATTTCAACTTGGGCTGAGTGCGTCAATTGGGCAATGCGGCGTTGTGATGGAATTTGTACATGGGACACACTGTGAGTGGTCGTTGAAGAAGTACTAACCGTCCAACCGTAGCGTACACTCGTTGTCCTTCGTTACTCGCTTTTGTCACGAGTTACATTGTGCATGAACTTATCGCTCAACCATGAGTAATATTGTGCCTTCACACCATTGCCTATTTTTGTTACAACTGAGCTCTCTGAAAATTTGCAGAAACGCCAAAACAATTTGGACTGAATATTGTGCATGCTGTCACGGTGCTCGTTTGTATTATAGGCATTCAAAAGGATTGATTAGTACGGAACTCATATAGCTATAAGTCATCGGTTTATTTATTCGATTCAATTTGGCGCAATCGTGCAGTCACGAGTACACCAAAAATCTTGCTGTTTTCGAACAGTTTTGGCAACCGGATGTACGTCACTACTCAACGACTACCAAGATGGCCGCCATATAAGAGTAGGCTAACCCCTGTTGACATTTTGCAAACCAATTGCTATTAGGAAATGAGCGTTCAATTTGCAGACATCCGCGTTGGGTGGCACCTCCATCAATCTCACTGCTTCATGGCAGTATATAATAGTTTCTTCCCCTATCTTCCCCGAGGCGATAGCGGCATACCCGTCCTTTCTTTCCACCCCCTTCCCCCATCTCGCTACAAGACAGTGATGGATGATTTGGTCGCAGGTACTCCGTAGGGAGATGAGGTACGAACAACCAGAACAACCAGAATGGTCCCCCGAAAATGGCTGCAGTCTGCCTTGTTTAAAATCGTCTCTCCTGAGGCTGCGCTCTTCGGAGTCATCTCGACCATTGCTATTAAACCCTTCATTTAAACTAAACTATTCCTCGTGCTACACTTCTATCTTCGGTTAATTTATTGCCGTCTATGTGCTGAGTTTTGTTTTATGGAAGTAAATAGCCGTTACACAAAGTGCGTGATAAGACTTCATTCTTTTAAAATACACGACAGCTATTCGCTTTATAGAAAAACCATATATTATAACCATTTATATGAAATTCTGTGGTCGATTTTTTATTTGTATTTTTTTTTCAACGCTGAGAAGGAAAAAGATCATTATAAGATGAGGTTCTGTTCTGCGCTACAAATATATAAAATAAACTGATAATAAGCAACAAACCACAAGGGAAACTGACTAAATACATTTTAAATTATTTTGCGTTGAACGAAGAAAATTTTTGTAAGAGCGGGACTTGAACCTGTGACGTCCGGATTAACGTGATGGCGCTCTACCAACTGAGCAATCTAGCCCCAATGTTGACGGTTTCACTATATCTTTGTTCAGGGGTTACCAGTCGGAATCCATTCAACCTGTAACTGCCGCGTAGCCAGGGATCACACCCAAGTTTACGATACAACCCGGGTAACGAAACTAATATAAACAGATATTTAAAAAAAAGGTTATTTAGTCAAAACTGATCTGCTAATTGTAAACTGAAGCAATATGGCACAAAGCATATTTCTAACGGCACAACATGTTCCCTCCGTGACCCAACGCCGTCATCAGTCATAACAGCTCGCCAGCATTGAAACCAAACTATAAGCTGATAAATGGCGTCAGAAACAAAACACACAAGAGTCATCCCCTCCCTTCACGCTCAAGATCATCGTAACCAAATCATGCCATTCATATTTTCCCCCACATAATAGTATACCTACGTCATTGTTATCAAAATTATCAAAATGTTTTCAATAAAATCACAACATCGGGCAGATGCGTTACTATTTGTCTTCAATTGTCCATTTATTTTTCTTACCCATTTTTGTCCGAAGTACATATCAAACCCTTCCCCGATTCATCCCCGTTAGTTTCCCCTTCGTTGGTTTATCCTTGGATGGCATCTGTCACTATTTATCCACAAAAGTCCCAAACAAAAGGAAGAGACATGCATTTTGTTCTCCCTAATTTTTTTTTGTGCAAGATGAAAGTCAAGGGAAACCACTATACTCTTTAATTTTATTATGCTTTCGAAAGAGACAGGTCATTTCCGGCTAGTTTGAAATCGATTATTTTTCTCCCGGATTACATTATCCCCCTCTTGTAGTTTCTGTTTGGAGGGTACGACAAGATAAACATGTTAATCATAGAAGTATGCTGAATAGGTTGGAAGATCCAGGCACTGCATGAAGAGTTTGGCTCATACAGTTATTTGTGTATATTTTGAATAGCTATAAGGCATACTCGGGGTTCTTGTTAAATTACTCAAAACAATTGCCGCAATAATCTCACAACGGAGGCCATGGCCTCTTTTACCCTGATCTTGGCCTTGGTGCCCTTTCAAGTTTCACAAAGACTTTAAGATTTTGCAGTGGAAGTGCCCTGTGAGATTCAAACCCACAACCATTGCCAATTCTAGAGCAAACCTCTTACTACTAGACCATCGAAATTGCCCGGTAGCTAGAGGTAGTTCGAATCCCATTTTAACAGTGGGTACCCGCAACAATAACAGATTTATGTTAAACATCTTTCATATTAATACATTTCTTACAAAGTACAGAAAATCTTCCAAACTCTTTTAAAATGCTCGGGCGGTGCAATATTGAAGCTCTATTGATACTTTAAATCTACTCTACCCCATGGAAGGGCGTTGGTTCTAATCCAACCCGAAACACAGGTTCCCCCAAACACCCATGATCCATATCAGGTTACTTTTGAGACCGCAACGCTTATTTTAAACAGAGCTACACTCAACGAAAGTACAGTAATAGTAATACCACTAGCCTTTCCCTCTTGTCATTTCTAATTTGAGGTGTGAATTGTCCTTGTGGATTTGAAATTTCTAGTCTAATGTTTCTGTAGCTATGTCTCATCTGAACACAAAAATAGTTAATGGCCTGACATTTTGCATTACATGTCCTTTTGGTTGGAAAGAAGTTTGCAACAACTTATACTATTTTTCCATAAGTATTTAAACACATAAAACATGTCAGATTTATGCTATTGCCAATATAACTAGACAGTTTTGTATTGAAAGTGGCAATCTTTTTTAAGTACGCAATTAAATGGACTGGATGGTATATTAAACTACAAACTCCATTGCAAACTCTTTTTGTATAAATAATTAATTGTCTGGCAGTTGTCTGTTCCACCTACGCATCGTAATCTCAACTCCTGCATCTAAAGTTGTATGTTATGTTGCGGAACCTTTCCATCAGGGGGATACGAGAACGTGAACCCCTTTTCAATCTTATTGACTCGCACGCTGCAATGGCACGCGTCGACTCGTGCGTCCTAAATTCGCATGTCTACGTTATTTTCCATACTGCCGTGGCATACTGTGCCTTTTGAATCATAAACCCAGGAACAGATTTTATGGGGTATCAGAACGCCGAAGTAGACAATTTATACTCCCTCTGTTTTTGTTGTCGCTATAAAAACCAGACCCAATTTACTTGCATTAAAAACAAAAGGATAGCAGACAATTCCATCCGAGGGGATCCCGTCTGTGACGTACGTGTGGGAACGCGGAGGGGAGAAGACGAGCCCCGCCTATCTGTAGTGGCAACAATGCCGGCCACGTGGCTGCCCACATGTTGTGAAACCAAGAAATCGTGGGACGGATAACTTTGGCCCAGTCCCCTTGGATTCGATACTGATTACTAAAACAACATTTCGCTGTATCCCTGTATAGGAATCATTAAGCAGCATGAGAAACGAAACCATATTTTGACGAGAGTGGACGCTGTGTGCAAGGTTCGTTGCGGAGTACGCACGTATGCTCTGGGACTCCATATAATGGGTTTCAGGGAAACGATAAAGGAAAAAGGTCAGCTTATTAGAGAAAAACAATGATTAAGTAGGTCGGCTATAATTGGTCTCCCAGTAGGAAACAAATGACATGAAAATGACGTATACAGAATGAATAGCCAGACGAACCAATCATAGTCTCCTCACCGTCTGTGAAGAGCCGGCACAAATTGAAAACATCACGGACATTTATTTGGAATAATCTGGTGATCTTTAACAATGGTATTTGACATCAGTGGTTCTACAAAGAGTAATTTCAAGTGAGATTTGCGGGGACACAATGTGCTTACATCTCTTGCGGGTAGCGGTGGTTCTGGGAAGAACCGGTGGTTGAACAATTCCTTCTCGGAACAACCAATACTCACAATAGATTTATGCACATGTGTCGCCGCAAACCTCACTTAATTAAACTCCCACCATTCAAATCATACTTAATTAAGTCATTTTACATCATCTAGTTTTCAATAAACACACCAGACAAACAATTCTGTTCCTGGTAGTAATCGTACTTGTACTTGTACTCGAGTACTACCTACCACTTGTACTCACGTACTACCGAGTACTTGTACTCGAGTACTATCGAATACTTATACTCGAGTACTACCGAGTACCTGTACTCAAGTACAACCGAGTTCTTGTACCTGAGTACTACCGAATACTTGTACTCGAGTACTACCGAATACTTGTACTTGAGTACTACCGAGTACTTGCGCTCGAATCCATACTCCATGCTCGATACTCGACTGACAAATACTCTCTACTCAGTCAGTGATTTTCATATTGAAACTAATCATACGTTATTTCCCCCGATAATGCTTTGCAATCTATGGCTTAAAACAAAATGGCGTCCTTCAACTTTGTCACGAACACATTTTAATCCTATATATCTATCGCCTGTTTATCGCATAAAGTGAGATTTGCTAATCGATAATATAAAACTTTGATTGGATGATCGTTTGAAAATCTCAGGATTAGGAACAAGTTCCCTTCTGCCCATAAAGCAGGTCAGAATTCTAACGTGGACGCGATGCACACCTTGTATTTCCAAATTTTCCATCACTGAATTTCGTAGAGTTAAATTAAATTACACTGGATCTTGGATTGAAAAAAACTGGCATCAATGCAGTCAACCTGGGTTTACCAAGTAGTATGTCAGGGACTCCCTCGCGAAGACGGGGAGAAATTTGTCAGCTCCCGGTCGCTTTGCAGGCGTTTACAGTCTCACAAATGGCGCGAACGGGCCCTCCAACACTGCCAAAATAATCACGTCGTTCATCATTGCAAAATGCCAGCCTGCCTTTCTGTATTACACGGGAGATCCACTGTGCTTGTGACGAACTTTGATTCTTAAGCTGTATGGATTTTGTGCTTTGCTTTTGTTTGTTCGTCAACATCTGCTTGTCTCTCGCTCATTAACCTGTTTTCATCCGTGAAATCTGCCATTGTTGTGGGCCGCTCCCATTGTTTCATAGCCCAGTTTACAATGGGGGTGTTTTGCAAACGTAGAAACATGTCGTATAGTAATTAATAATGGTTGTCGGGGTGTGGGTGTGTGTGTGTGTGTTTGTGGGTTACTTATTCGACCTTGATGTAGCATGCTCTTCGTAGCAACGTCACAGTCATTGTCAGATCAGCCCTTGTAAAAATATAAAAATAATAAAAAATATGTTTCTACACAAAAGAATCAAACAGATCTTTTGAAGTGCCATCCAGCTTGGTGTCGATATTCCGAGGTAAATTTTATCTGAAAGACGACATCCTACTTTCAAGGTGTCGTCACCCCGAGATAAATTTAACTCGTGATGTTGTCATCTTACATGATGTCACCATCTTGCGATAATTATCACTGTATCTCAACAAGTTGAATGGCACTTCTAGAGCTCCATAGAATACGCGTAGTTTCCAATACAAAAATGTTCCCCATTGTATTAAGGAACAATGTCGAACTATGTCGGATATACAGGATTTGCAGAGGACACTTTGTATTCCAGACATGGTTTAGTTTTGTAGCTTGTTCGCAAAAGTAGATTAGCAATAACTTAAAATGCTTTTATTTTTTACTACTTTGCACATTCAAGTCTTTAATACTGGAACTGATTTGTCATGATTTTGTTCTTTCTTTCCCAGAAATGTATACTGTGTGTAAATACATCTCGGAACATCTTAAACATAAATGAACTGCAGTCTATAAGTTGTGATCATTTTATTTAAATTTTCAAATTTTTTTAAAGCAGATTTTTTCCGAAACTGGACGGTTTGAGTCATTTAAACTCGTCCAGAATTTGTTTCTCTCGATCCGTTCAAAGTTCAAATTTACATCACTCCCATCAAGAAGGTATATGCAGACAATGCTCCAAAGGGTCACCACAATAATGTACTCTTTACAATATTTGTTCTATTCTTGAATAATTGCACAATATTGAATTAGTGAAAATGAACAGGAGATTGTTATTAGTGTTATAATCATGTCTGGTACCCAACCTTTCACGGCCTTCTTATAACTGTGTTCTACCCAGCAGATTATTTTAAACTCCATGCACAAGTACCAGCCTCGCTTTCACATCGTCCAGGCCAATGATGTTTTCAGTCTCAGATGGAATTCGTTTGTGACGTTCGCTTTCCCAGAGACAACCTTCATTGCCGTTACTGCTTACCAAAACGAAAAGGTAAATATGTTTTTTTCTTCCCATGGGGCTCTAGCTGTGCCATCCGACCTTCTAAGATCCTGACATAAATGTCTTCTTGGGATGAGATCTTATAAGCAGGATTGTGACGTCACAGATAACTTATCTCAGGCTGCCGACATCTTGAAAGTAGGAAGTCGGCTTCCAGAAATAATTTAACTTAGGCCTATACGATGTCGACCACTTAAAAATGGGATGTCTACTTCTGAGATAATTAAACTCATGATGGCGACACCTTGAAATTTGATGTCGACTTCCTGAGACCATTTATCCCATGGAGGGCGACATATCGAAACAAGAATGACACAGTATGATTTGTCTCAGTAGCATGTGGACATCCTGTCACTCGGTGGGATTCGAACCCACGACCCACGCATTCTCTGGTTCAAATCCCACCTGAGTAGATTACGGAAGTTTCCTCTCGCATGACTCGGAATACACCAAGCTAAAGTGCTTATCACATCTTGGTGTAAATGTCAAAGTAAAAAAAACACATTCTTAATCCCCGAATTATTACCAATTATCAATTTTATAAGTTTCAGCAACAGCGTGCAGGAAAAGTAACTTATATACAGATCACGAGACATTTTTCGTTAAACATCAGCCCCTTTGTGTATTTTCTGTGTGTATTTGTTTATTTATTTATTTATTTATTTATGTTTCATTTTTATAAATTATTTGGAATAAAACGAGAGCAATTATCATTATTTAGTATTTTTATATTTTTGCAGCGTTTTAAGGGTTCCCATTACTGATTATAATTTCCATAGAATCTAGGCGTCATCAAAATGTAACCGGGTCAAACAGAAGCCCTTTTCATATTTTCCAGAACTTGAAAAACAATTAAAGTTAATCAGATCTAACCACAGTGAACGCTATGCCTAAAAATTAACGTTCATCTCTTCGTCATACGCCAATAACATCAACACCAAAACCGCATCCACCTCCATCGATTTTTTCCGGTTGTAACAAAATTAGAAATTATTCCATTACTAAACTAGATCAAACGGACATTAGGTCTACTTTTAATTAGTTTGCTCCAATCGTCAGACCATGCTGCGTTTTGTTCTGCTCTGGCCGGGGTAAAAGCTGGGGCTGGATACCAGCACTGTAGTTTAGGCCTGATATCATTCCCTTTTATCCTGATCTGTGTGTCTCTGCGTGCGCGTTGCTGGAGCCTTTTATACAAACTGAATGCGAATCACAGGTGGAATTTTCTGTACGCTGTGCTTGAATTAAAGCAAAAGTTTGAGGTAGATTTGTGTAATATACTGCGGGCATGCCTGCGTGTGCGCCGTAATACCCCAGCGGTATTACCACCGCATGCAGTTGGCTTTTGGGCCCGCCGGACCTTGAGTTCTCCCTTTTCCCCCTCCGCTTTGTTCTAGTCCGTGGGGCCCCTCTCCACCGATGTTGTAACAACTGAACAGGACAATCACGGGGTGGGCTGGGCCTTATTTGTGCAGCTTTGCGGTTCCCTGATTTTCTCCAGTCATCGAATTGGAGCTCCATTCGATGCCAATCAGCGACTCATGATTGCTTTTTTCGGTCCAAGAGTCACGGCAGGCCAGCCAAGCGCAGCAAATGCTTCTGTTACGTTTTATCTGGTCACCGGGACCACTCCCCTTGGTGACTCTGAGTAGTCCCTTAATGGAGGGACAACACAAGCTGTTACCTCCACTCTGCAACTTGAGCCCCTTGACCTTAAAATGTTTAGAAAACAAACACAAACTACGATCCGTTTGGTAAAAAGTCATTTCTATACAGCAATCACTAAAAGAAGCTTTTATTGGGTCATGATTTAATATTTTAACAACTTTCCCAAACCAAATTTGAAAATGGTTTTATTTCACCAATATTCGGATTGAATATTGTTGTCAACGAAAACAATGAATGGCGGGAGAAACTAGTCTTCGCAGCCTAAAATACACACCACTATTGTCCATGGAAAACCACAAAAATGTACACGTTCAGGGTTAGAAATTTGAATATTTGTCAAACCAATTATTGTAGCATTTGGTTAAAAAATGCACGACATAATTTAAGGCGATAACCATGTTAATTTGATCCTTCGTCTATTACAACCCATGTTCGTACCCGCAAGCAAAAGCCCCTACTTTTATTTACTGTATAGACACAGGATACGCCATGGCTGCTGTCATCGAACAGCCATGGGAATTGGAGCCATCAATCCTCCACAAACCAATGCTATTTGATGATATCGAAGCAATAGTCCCGGTTCTTTTTTTCTTTTCTTTTTTCTTGACTAAAACGCAAGTTGGCTGTAGCCGTTTTCCCCCCTCGACGAACGTATACGCCATCGTGATGGTCTCACGGGGCACTGGGCTGCGCTGCAGCGCACGGCCGTCCGGGGAAATAGCATCAGTTACTCGCCTGAAGGGCCGGGCGTTGCACGGTGGCTTCGACATGTCCCCGTTCACGGCACGCTGGCTCTTTAGTTTGCGGTCAGCGCTCGTGGAAATGAGCAAATTCCCGTAGCTATGGTTATTTGGAATTGAGCTTGTTACCTTTGGGGCCCCAGTCACGCAACCAAGAGGAGCAACTTTTATTTACAGAAGTTAAAAAATAAATAAATAAATAAATAAATAAATACAAATTTTAATAAAATAAAAGAAGACTTCATGATCAAACATATAGCTTCCTAAAAATTATTTTATCCTATTGAAAAATGAAAGAAAATCATACAATTGCAGCAGCAATATAAGGACGTATCTATCTCACACCGCTGTTCAGTCATTACATTTTGATTTAATTTTGTTGTTGTTGATATTAAAGGACTACATTTTAAGACTTGCCCTCCTCAAGGAGTTATCCATCTTATCCATCTTATCCCCTCTTGTCTTAGTTTACGTCAACCCCTCATCTTGTCCATATTTCTCCTCCATCCACTAGGTAGTCATGCATCACTGACCACATCTTCCCTAAGTTATGAATATTGATGACTCTTAATTGAGATCCGATAATCCCTCAAGAGCAGGAAAGGCTGCCCGTTCGTCAGCAGTCCCCATCGGCCATGGTATTCAGACCCAAAGCCACGGCGATCCACGGCACGAACTCTAGGGGTATATCACTCACTCGAAATAATATTTGCTCGCTCGGCTTTATTTGTTTTCTGTTTAGTCTTTTTGTACCGCGTGGGTTTTACTCCTTCAATTAAACTCTATTACAGGGTGCTTATCTGAATTGCGTTAGTTCCGTGGTCGCTTGCTCCGTTTCCCTGGGTCTTGAAGAACTGGTTTAAAAACCAGTGTGACAATTTCAAGCTCATATAATTTACATAATGATGGGCTCTTGTTTCTATCGTATGTTTATTTATGATTTCAATAAACAGGGAGTTTTTGACAACCTGGAACAACATCAAAGTTAAGAATAAGTTTTGAAGTCTTTACGAATATATAATGGACCGGGAAAATGCCAACGGCGTCTCTGAAGATTCACATATTTTATACTTTATCTACAGATCACCCAGTTGAAGATTGATCATAACCCATTCGCCAAGGGCTTCCGAGACAACGGAATGGCAAGAAAGTAAGTTCCGTTTATTAAAATATGAACACAAATATTTACAAAAACATTACTTGAATGAGTAATGAATTGGTAACTTTGAAACTCTAGGTGGCAGCAGACTTACCAGGTAAATTTCCATTGTTAAATTCAGAGCATGCGCACATCACCGAGAACAATGTATTTACCACTGATCTCTATTATACTGACAGTCAGTATAATAGAGATCAGTGGTATTTACCTGGTAAGTCTGCTGTGACCTAGCATCCCATAAGTGATTAAAGTCACTCATTATAAACTCATTATAAAATCATTACTAATTTAAAAAGAGCAGCGTCGTATGCTTGGAGTAGAGACAAGCCATAGTCAACTTGCCAGTGTATTGGATGAACTCTACAAACTTTCGGGTCGAATTTGACACAGATTCCGGGTACCAGCCTGAGCCATTTTTGCTGGGTAAAGGCTGACCCGAAAACTGGTTTTAAAAAATGTTGACTAGGATTCTGCGTCAGTTTGACACAGTTTCAAGAAACACTCCGGGTCATATAGGGAACAGAATAGGCCTCCTCGTTTGACCCGGAATTGAGTCAATTCCTGACCCGGGACCGGGAGTTTTCAGAGTGTGAATATTCAAGTAAATATGTTTCACATTAATAAATGTACCCAACCTTTCCTTACTACTACATGACTTCTATCGCTAATATAAACCATGTAAAGTGTGGCATTAAAAGCCACAAAGCATGGACTTCCTGCAGGCACAACTTGTACAAAGCTCAATGGAAGACCACATTGAACATTTCAGTTTAGAGACTGAACTGTCTGATTTTTATTAACTTTCGGTCTGAAGAAAGGGGACACATCTCAAATCATGTTCAGCTGCTATTGAACTTTTGAATTTATGTGGAAGCACAACAAATTTTACATTTCCAAAAGACCTTATGCACATGACGTCATTTCAGTAGGGCGCCCTCGCCTAGAGGTCAAAAGGAGGTTGTTCATTGGCCAATCATGTGCGCCGCGCGTACAAATCTGTTCGTTTTGATTGTTTCGTCACCGTTTTACCTCTAAGATGGCGGCTGGATGACGTCAGTGCATAAGGTCTATATGCCCAGTGGATATCTTGCCTGCTTAAAAGGTCTTGGATCGTACAAGGTCACTGTTTATGTATAACAAAGGTTACGTGGTCAATAGAGCGTAGCAAAAAATTTTTTTAAATGTCATGTCACTTCGTTAATTATTGATTGACATTTTGCATTTGCTTTAATGGCAACTAACCACAATGATGTAACTACAATAGCGAAAACAAATAAATAAATAAAAGCTTATTTTGGGAACGAGGCAGTCACTAAAGAGACTTTTGAGGCGTGGGCAGCAGACTTCATTACAAATTCAATGTGTAAAGTCGGCATTTTTTTGTTACGGGAGTTGACGGATTGTTTTATGTTTACACAGGGGGTCGAGGTTAGCTTTGAAGAGAACGACATCAACGAAAATAGAAGATCTCGATGACAAACGAGGTAAGAAAGACTATAGACAAATTCTTATAGGCTGAGTATGGCAGAAGCCAGTTTAAACTTCCATATAACTCATATAACTATTTCGGGGCTGGAGATCACATGGTTTGACTCAAATGTAGAGATCATGTGTTTTGTTTATCATGGTAGGGGTTTACCTGTTTTCCAATTGACCGTCCTCTTTGTGTCCGTATAAAACATTTGAGTTTTTCATCGGGGTCCCGATATTAATGATAGTAAATTGAACTTGAATTAAGAGAAAAAAGACACCATCATTTGCGTATTAATTACTAGTCTGTTTACGAAAGACAGGATGGCGGGCCTTAAATGCGAATCAGACTACACCAAGTCACAAATCAGAAAGGGAAAACGAACATAATTATTTTATCTGTAAAGACTGGGTTAGTAATGACTGTGTACGCATCGTTACTTTATCATTGCTCGAGCTTGACTCATATCGCATTCCTAATTCTACTCATTCTTCAAAAGTGGCAAATTTATACTACCTCCCGGGCTTGGCATCTCAACAATTGGATCTGCATAGAAATTCTTCAGATGAATCTTGAACCCCTTCTTATATACATGTAATATTCCCCTCTCAGACCCCCAAAGTATGGAATGTATAAAAACGCTGGCTGTTATCCGATCTTTTCAGACTTAATTGCCCACATTAGAAATTCAGCGGCTTCTTCAACGCTGAAAGATTGTATTAATGGTACCCTCTATCTATATGAATATGCTATAACTCTTTTGAGTCAAGTGCAGCCAAGCTGTACCTTCAAACCAGCCAAGCGGCAAAAATGCAATCTTCGTCCATGTTGGGAGTTAGCGCTGGCAAGGCTGAGCGATATTTCATGTGTTTCTACCCCTGAAGACAGACGGGGTAAGAAAAAGAGGAACAGTCTAATGCTGTATCCACAGTGCGGCTGAGTTACTTCGCTGCGGCCGGATCGCATCTAAATTTCATAGAATATTAAATGAGATATCAAAATTTTATCAGTGTCAGGTGTGCCCACTCGTCGCTGCAGTAATTTCATCAGTTAGCCGCTTCTTTCTCTCATGGCCTGGTGAGAAATTCAAAGCGCCGGGGCGAAAAGAAACAAGCGGAGACCCTTCTATTAAACTGACGGCGAAGAAAAACATGTTCCGTCAAACGGCAGGCTCCATTTCTAACGCGCGACGAGTTGCCATTTCGCATGTTGTGTCAGTACGGGGGGCCAATCAGCGATGAAGCGAGCGTGAGGAAGCGTGGAGTAGGACGAGGGGGAGATGGGGGGTTACGCAACCGAGCCCCGGGCTGCCCGGTGTTAGATCTCACACCCTCCTCGTGGTCCCAAGGAGTAATTTTCACAGTTTTCTGTCTTTGCTCATCAGCCACGATAATTGCTAACGAGCAAATGATTGAACGGGTCCAATTCGCTTGCGTATATCTTTGCCCCACAGTGTACCATTCACTAAGCCTATAAACCTAACACTTTTCAACAACCTCAAGGTATTGCATAATCAGCAACTTTTTCTTCAACACAAAAATACTCGAGCATTTCTCTTTACTACATTCCCATTGCACCCAACACACTTTGACTGAAAGTTTGTTGTATTTTGTGTAAAACAATTACTGCCGCTAGTCCAGTAGACGGTTCCCCGTCCTATGTTTAATAGTACTGTATTAATAATATTTCGAAATTATAGGTTAAAATCTTGGGAAAAGAACTACAGAGGGAGCACTGTTAAATTGCTCTCACCTAACCGCGCTTGGCAAGCATTACACACAAAGTGTGGACCTTTACGCACGAAGTGTGGGTTTTGAAACACTATGTGGACTTGCACATGTCCACACAGTGTTTTCTCCGGTGTTGAAGAATATGTTTTTTCTCAAGTGCACAGAACAAAGGAATTTTCACAGAGGGTATGTAAAACAGAGCTGCGTGGCCCACCATGGGTTCGAATCCCTATGGGTAAATTACTAAACAGTTCTCCTTACATGTTCTCCTTTAATGTTGGCTGTGTGTGAAGGGGTCAGTGACCATTGTTATACGATGGGTCAGCACCATTTTCTCAATGACCCAAAATGCTTCTTGTCGGGCCGTGTCACATGATTATGTACGCCCTCTATGGTTAAAATGTGTATACTTATGGATATTTTCCTCTGTTTTATACAGACTGCAACCCGAACGACAACTCAAAGGCACCAGACCACACCATCTTGAAAAAGGAAAAACACGAAAGTAACTCGTCTCCCATTGGCTGTGACCTCGATGCGGGTGGCACAACCTCCAATCACCAGCCGCGAGACACGACCAATCGTGGTCTGGACGACGGTCTATTTGGTTGCGACCCACTCAGCACTGGAGATGGTGACTTGGCGCGGGTCGACGAGGCAGGATCCTCACACTGTCACAAAGGAGGAATGGCCAAGCCGAGCGCCACCATGGGCCACACCCTGCACAAATCCAGAGCGGGAATGGGCGGTGGTAGTGGCGGGCTCAGTGTGGACGCAGAGGGCAACTGCACGGATGCACGCTTATCAGACTATACGAGCAACACCAGCAGCGGTGTGGTCGACCAACTCTCCCCTTGTTACTCGCAAGATCACGGTGGGGTGATGACTGACGACCAGGGTTTATCGTCCGCGCAGCCGGCCACGGCCCTCGCTGTAGCCCAGCTAGCAAAAGACAGTGTACACGGGCAGGACTATCGCTCGCTTTCAATGTTCTCAGTGTCAAACCAAAACCAGTGCATGGGACAGACTGTCCACCCTCTGCAGAGTACATCCAATATGTACATGCAGAGTTGTGAACCACACATGTATAACTCGGGTGGGTACCACCACCCAGGTACGACCATGGCCTCAAGTATGGCGCACCTCCATGCGCACCAGGCGCAGGCGCACGCCGTCAGACATCTGGCTGCACAGCAAAACATCCCGGCATGCAATGGGATGACGTCACTTCACGGACCGTCGCAATTCCTGCACGGGGGGCACACGAGTACCTCTTCTGATGCAATGGGACTGAACTCAAATGTTTACATGTCCAATCATTTCTCGGGCCACTCAGTGAAGTTCCCAATGTGACTATACTAAACGCACTCCCAGACCCCTTGCGTTGTCCTGGATGATTGACTGGTTCCCTGCAGGCGCCATATTGGAAAGTCACCATCACAATATACAAACATCTGATTTTTCGTCTTCGGCACGACGGGGAGCACCAATGAAACCTCCTTGACTGTTTATAGAGAACTCACTTTAATATGAAATATTATTGATTGTTTTCTCGATTTTGTTTTGTTGCTTACAACATCATTGCTATTGTTTGAATCGATACTAAAAAATAGTGGTTGAACAGTAGGTTGCTTACGACATTATTTATTATATATTAAGCCCAGATCAAGGTTTCACAAAAAGATTTACTCTCAGTTTTGACAAGCCAAGTGTTCAACGGCAACTAAAAGATTCACAAAAGGATGCAAGGTCGTGATTATTTCGTGAGCGAAAAATATGATTAAAAAACATTAACCTGTTCATAATAACGCTCGTAAAAAGGGAGAACATTATTGTACTTTCACACCAATACGCCTTTCAGCTATAATTCAATATTTTCCCACTGCTGTTAAGTCAAAGGGTGCCCTCCGTGTTGTGTGCGCGCGGAAAGGCTGTACCAAGGTATTTTAGTAAGCACTTATTGTTGTCAAGAAATCACGATGAAGTGGATTAGGTTGAAGGTGTTATTAAGAATTCACTGTATTGGTGTGTACTGTAAGTTTATACTTCAAACCAAAACAAACAAGAGATTATTGTGCTCAACTCAAAAGACTCAATGGAAATCTTATAACGCAAATGAGTTCGCAGTGAAAACAAGACATAATGTCAAAACAAGCTCGCAGTGAAAACGAGACAGATTGTCAAAACAACCCCATTACACGTGAACTCAACTTAAAGGGGTGCATTGCCTTAAAACTCTTCAAAATTTGATTCTCAGAATTACAACTGCTTTTCAAATGTTGATCATGCACAAAAACACCTTAAGTGTGATACTTAGTGACAAAATCTGACTCTTGAATACAACAAGCGGTACATATGGTCCACCATTTTGTGGAGCTGAAATTTGATTCTAAATAGAGGACTGTGTTCTGTCATGAAATTACACCCCAAAACAAACACACACAGTTTCAGTGGATATTTATGTCAATCAGTATAATACACTTTTAAAACATCTTTCCAACCATATTAATTTCAAAACAAATGCTATTTATAGCCCATGGTACGCAATCCAAAGGCAAAGTGCCCCTTTAACTGTTTGCCTCATAAAATGTTGAGATTTTTAAAATTGTGTTTTAAACAAAACGAGGAAAGATTGTATAAAAAGAGATCGTCGTTGATTACAAACTCAAACTGAGACCGTGATCGAATTGGCGGCTACAGCTACGGCTACGGCTGGATCACCGCATCATCATATGTGTTGAAGTATAGGAACTCCTTAGCAACACCCTTAGCTACAGTCACAGCCACAGCTACGGCTACGGCTGGATCACCGCGTCATCATGTGTGTTGAAGTATAGGAACTCCTTAGCAACACCCTTAGCTACAGTCGTAGCCGTAGCTGTAGCCGCCAATTCGACCACGGCCTCATACTGTCTTGTGGGAATTGTTTCAAGTTACGTATTTTTGGTATAATATATTTGTGAATTATTGATATTTGTATATTTTGGCTGAAACACCATGTAATGATTTTGAAAAATGTACGAGTTTTAACCATTCTTTTTATTTTAGATTGTGATTACATTTGACAGAATAGCCCAAACGCTACCGACATGAGTTTAGCTTGCTGCATGTACAATACAAAATGGATTTGTTGTTATTTCAACTTTTGTTTACGTTTTCTGTAAATAAACATCATAGTGACTTATATTGTAATTCTTGTGGTTGGGTAATTTTGACTATATCTTTACCTCTGATGAAAGTAAATTTCACAAAAACAACAGCTTCTTTTATTTTAAAGTAGAGGAGACCCATTTATAGTTTGTTAAATCTGTATAAGGAACAAACATGACCAGCTTTTTGTCAGCAAGACCACCATTTCTTGCGAGATGGATGGGGGAAAACAGGCCCTTCTTAAATGTTTTGTATTGTTCTGTGTTAATAGTTGATTTGATACAACTCGTTATTAAAACAAAACTAAATTATTATTTGTTTGGTTGGTTTTCCTCCAATAAAAAAAAATAACCATGAGGGTTTGAAAGGTTTCAAAATTTGAAATGACTTGCGATGTGTACAATTTATTACTTAACTCTTGAGTCACTGGTTCTGAAGTTCTTTTAACTGCCATTGTCTTGTTTATACCCGTATAGCACCTTTATTTTTTATTTTTTTCCTATTGGCCTAAATGCAAGTATACTGTTCGAAACGAACCTGAAGATGAGCACAGTATACTGTTCGAAACGTCGAGACCACACCGGATCTTTTCAGAGCCAACGCTCGTACTATTTATAGTTATTTATTATTTTCCACACCATGCAAAGCTTCAAACACCACTTACAGTATAGTTTGTTATAGCGACAGAGGGCGTCATTCGCAAGCTTGCTTGCAAACCTGGGCCCAATTTCAAGACAAAGTGGCTTAGCACAGAGAAATCTAGCTTAGCAGAAACAAGGTAATTCCATTCAAATGTCCTTTACATGTCATATACGCTCTCGCAATTGGTGCAATTATTTTGCTTACCAAATAGATTTGATCGCATATGAAATTTGGCCTCTTACTTTATTGCAACGGTCTCTTACTTTATTGCAACGGTGTATGACTTGCAAATAGAGGGCGCTCATCTTGTTTACAGTGATCGAATCATCACGGCTCGTTCTTTTCTTAAAAATCAAGGTAAGGACTACACAAAGGGCGGCATAAGCTTCATGACCACATCATGGAAAAAATTTCCTTGTAATCCAATATGGCTGCTCGATGATATTGTGATATCATCATGGGGAACTTATTGAGGATATTGTAATTATATCAGACCTATTGCTTCGTTCTTGAAGGGCAAGGGCACCAAGGCATTTTCTCATTAGTAAAAAGGGCACCTCTGTTAACAAGTTTTAAATTGATATTGGAACATTACAGGTACATGCGAGGCAGAGGCAATGACATCCGTTGCCTCAGTGGAGTATCAGACCTGAAATCAGGGTTTAAAATACTGCCATGGTGTTCAAACTATTATGATCTCTAGAAAAACTAATACCACAAATCTTCTCGACCACCCGTCCAACCCGGGTGCAACATTGACTGTTTGGTTATAGTATATAGGCCTACAATGTTTTGGTGAAACCAATGCCTGCATAGATCGAACATTGGTTTCTTTTTTAAAATAGCTATGAGTTACAGGGTCTCTGTCAATTGTTCTTTCACTTCCTTTGCCATCACTTCTTCCTTGTCATGACGTCTAGCATGAGATCATGTGTTTGTTTGTAAAACGGAATAATGGGTAAACATGTGCCATACTCAGAATTAGACTCGTGAATTTGTTGAAGTTGTTAATATACTAGTTTCTGTTGTCTCCAAACAACACTGAAAAATATTTATTTCATAATTAGTGCTCACATTATATATTTATTTGTCTCTCGCCAATCGAGGCAAGTTCACGACAACCACTGCACATTATACGATTACAACGTAAACATTCTGCAATTGATCCTTTTTGGTTGAACCATGCATAATTGTCAGATGGGTAGTATTCGACGTTTCGCGTTGATTGTCTGCATGCTGTACTATTCACCACTGAATGCACCGGGAGGCCAACCACTGTCTGGACACAGCGTGTTCAAGGGTAAGGATTTGTCTGGTTTCGAATTCTTCATGGTCATGTGTACAGAATATGATGAGGCATGGGCACGTTTCGAAACCACAGCTTGGGCTTGGATTGGGTTATAAGGCTCCGACAGTTATTTGGAAATTGTGTATCTTTCGTTATTGCTTTTACCTTCGGATGGGACGTAAAGCTGTATAGGTCCCGTGTATTGTGTAATGCGCGTAAAAGAACCCAGTGACACTTAATATCGCAAAGAGAAGGGGTTTGCCCCGGTGTTTCTGTCAGTGGCAGCTGACTGCGCCGCAGTACCTTGTAAATCATTTACAAGGTGTTAAATGGGTCTCATAATTCAATAGCCTCAAAAACCTGTCTGAAAGCAAATTTCGAAAAGTGCTTTGCGAGGCCCGTAGAAAGCGCTATATAAAAACGAGTTGTTAGTATTGTTATTCAGGTAGACGGGGCCTAAGCCCAAGGTGGGTTCTAAACTGCCGTAGGCCCTACCATCGGCATTGCACAAGCCAGCATGGAGGTGCACGAATCAACATTGGGTCATAGGTTAGCCCTACTACTGTTTTATGTATTACTGCTAACTGGTGTATCCCTTTTTTTTAAGGCATTATGCATCCATTGACATCAAGAGATTATAGGCAATAATCAATAAGTGACTTTTGTGCCTAATTTTGAAGTATTCGTGCTAAAGTACTCGTATACTTGGACTCGCACAGCTAGGAGGTCCAAGTACTTGTACTCTGCTTTTTGCATGTGTACTCGATTATCAGAGTATTTGGGACTTGAACACAATGTCTTAACACTTCCCAAGTACTCGTGCTCGGGTACTACCCGGCCACATTCGTACTCGGTGTCACTCGGTACTCGTCCAAAACGAACTTTAAAATACTGAAAATGTTCCCCTTCTATCATAAACCATAGATCCCATTTGCCACAATTTAACCTTCGTCACCAGAGTGGGGTGCAAGACCCCCAAAGAAACGACAGGACATGGCGCTCCCAGTTGGGTACGCCGTGGTCCACCACACTGTCTCCAAGCAGTGCTCAACCCAAGAGGAATGTTCGGCACTGGTGCGCGCTTTCCAACACTTCCACATGGTGACACGAGGTACGTATCTACATATGTATGTTGAGCATTCATATCGCTCAACTAAAGCTACCTATACTAAACTTGTATAATATCTCTCAAACAAAAGCATTTCTCTCAACACAGATGGATGAGCCATAGACAGTGTAACATGTGTGACATCACATGCTATAAAAGATCCACAGAGACGGGACTTCCTGCAGGCATGTTTTGTACAGAGCGCAATGGAGGAAAACATTAAAGTCTTACACATAATTTTTCTGGAGATGCTTTCTGATATGTTATCCAATTTTAATATGTAGAAAGGGGCACATCTTAAAACTTAATCATCTGTTTCTTTTATAAACCTCGAATTTAGGAGGAAAATGTGACACAAAATGTCAAGTTTTCCTTATGACAGGTCACGGTCACTCTTTTTGTAAACAAAATGATACTTGGTTTTATAAATTCTTCGTTGGATTTGTTTTCTCGTTTTCAATAATATAACGCACAATATTTGTGCTGTATATTATTATATTAGACATCTCTTATTCCCATCCCGTCAAAAGTGCATCAAATTAGTTAATTGTTCAGAAAAACGAGCTCAGTGCATGGTAATTGGAACAGGCTCTGGTGTAATTTTCGGATTTGAGAATTTATAAGTTGCAGACTATATACCCTCAAAGTACATTCAGATCTTCTTAATGTTCCTTGGTTTTTTGTTTGTCATCCAAGGTTGGGATGACATTGGATACAATTTTCTCATCGGTGGCGATGAGAAGGTTTACATAGGGCGTGGTTGGGACACCGTAGGAAGACAGGCAGGATCCATTATTACAACAGTCACTCCATCGGCACATCTATCATCGGAACCTACAACAAAATCCTGGTTTAAAGAATAGTCCAGTCTTTAATTTTTTTTTAAATTAACATAACTGTTTCTAGGGAAAACATGAAAACGTAAATGTTGACGTAGTCAGTAACATTATAACCAACGGCTTGTACTGTATTCTCTTTCTAGCCAAGTCCCGGTGTACTACAGGTATACAGGTTTTAAAGGATCTGAATGAGTGCGGTGCCAAGTCGGGCTTCATGACCTCAAGATACGTCCTTCGTGGCCACCGTGATGGGAGGCAACTCGGCCCCACTGACTGCCCAGGCGAGACCCTCTACAAAGAGATCCGAAAATGGCCCCACTACCTC
>CM021532.1:17630352-17641238 GCA_010994315.2 Pisaster ochraceus
TGCCCACAGTGGCCACAAGCTGCTTGTGCCAGAATGCCCACAGTGGCCACAAGCCACTTGTACCAGAATGCCCTTAAAAGCCACCAGCCACTTGTACCAGAATGCCCATAGTGGCCACAAGTCGCCTGTACCAGAATGCCCATAGAGGCCACAAGCTGCTTGTACCAGAATGCCCATAGTGGTCACAAGCCATTTGTACCAGAATGCCCATAGCTGCTACAATCGGCTTGCACCAAAATGCCCATACATGTAGCTGCCCCAAGCCAGTTGTACTGAAATGCCCATAGCAGCTTCGAGTGGATGCAATACTTTGATTTAGTACTGTGTCATCAAAAAGGTAATAGTTAAGGTTATGTTCTGAAAGTACAATTTCTCCTGTTTCCCTAAGTTCACATACTATAAATAGTTTCTTTAATAAAACAATTTCTGTTTTATATATATTTTTTTAGACAGTTTTAAAGGGAAGTTGAAAAAACCAGCGTATTAGGTATCCCTGTGTGTATACTTTAAAATGGATTGTCTCTATAGGATTGAAACCAATTTTGTAACATTTTATGTACAAACATTCTTTGTTTATTGTAAATAATTTTTTAATGGAGGATAATATTTTGAGAGTTAGCATTAATATTGTAGTCAGCAAAGTAGCAAACAAATATTTCATGTGTCGTTCATTTCTTCAAATAGCAAACCAGACTATATGTAAATTTGAATTGAAATGAAATTATAAACAAGTATTTTGATTACCAAATTTGTGTTTTTCACCTGTACACTGATGTTTATTAAGTATTCAGTACTTTGTTGAGGCCTGTGGAAAAAATCTATGTACACGTTACGCTGATGGGATTTAAACCATGACCTTTGCCATTCTACAGCAGATGTCTCCTACATTTTAGCTGCAGGTACCGCAACGACTTTAACAGATGTTAAATATGCATTAGGGGTAAAGAACATTAGTTGTTGTGTTATTTTACCTATACGCCGATGTGTGTTAAACATTGTGTTCTCAACATTTCCCACCCCAAGTCCTGTGGGAAAAAAGGGACTTCCACTGGACTCAGGAAAGTTCTGATAATACAGTGCTTTACACACATCGGTGTAAAGGTAAAAAAAAACACAAATAATATTCTTTATTCTGATGTAAATTTTACATCTATTGAGATATAATCAACTTGTCTATTGTTTTCAAACCACATGTTTTTGAAATCAATACTTAACATAATAACGTACATTAACTGCTATAAAAACACAGTGGATGTTTTGTGAATCAACAATGAAGCCAACTGTTGCCTACAAGCATTGTTGATTCAATTCTTCCCTCAAATAAAAAAGAAAGTAAAAACATCTGTTGAAATATTCCTCGCCAATGAAACTAATTTTAGATTTCGCTCCCTACATTTCATTCAATATTTCAGACTGCTTACCGGAAATGGCTCCAGAAAAAAAAGGATTATCCGGAAATTGAATTGGAAAATGGAAATCAATAATGCCAAACTGCCATTAATTATTTACATATTTTGACATGGCAAAAGACTGTGTTAGTTATTTCCCATATAATTTTTAGGAAACCAGCATGCCTAGTTAACTATTGCAGTACTTCTGCTGGTATTTCTCATTTCCTGTTGAGATATCCAGGGCTTTTCCTTTAATTGTTTATTCTTTTTTTTTTCACTCATCGGTCAAACTAGCGAACCCAACTGTTGAGTTATCTGCAAGATTTTTCACTAATTCACACGTGTTTGCAAGAATTGCTTACTTAATTCTCAGGATTTTTTTCCCAAGGAAGCTTCTGTTTTGTGTTTTCGAACAAATCGGAGATGAGAAATTTCAGTCTTTTATCTGAATTTGGACCTCTTTTTTCTGTCTGATGAAAAAAAGTAGCCGTTTTTTTCTTGAGATATAAAGAATTTCTGCTCTTTGACCTACCTCTCTAGTGCTGCAGATACTGTTCTCAAAAGCTTATCGAAATCTGTAACTGAAGAAGTTACTATTAAAGGTGGAAATGTCATCATTTCAACATAACTCAAAATTTTGATTCTAATTTCAAACCTTTTTGTCAGCAATGACTCACCCATGACGCATGACCAATACACTAGTTACTGGTAGGCCTAGTACTATTTACATGTAGCTGGTGCAGTCAGCTCCAAAATTGTCCTGTGTGAAACCACATGGTTGAACTGTATCATGGGGGATAATATAGACCAATGCAAAGCACCTGTCTCAACAAGGAAATCTGTTTTTGTAAGTTATACCTCATTTTGAACATGGAGTCCTGACTTAGAAACCTGTTTTTGTTTTTGGTTTTTTCGTAAGCAAAATTCAATGTAACATACTGTACATACAATTCTTCTCCCCTTTATTTATATAGTAACAAAGTCTTGACTGGCCTGATGGACCTTAAAAGGGAATATTTTGATTTTTTTTTTTTTTTTTGGGGGGGGGGTTCATGAAAAGATTATTATTAAATAATTATTTCATAACATGCAGTTCTTATGTAGCACTTTATCAGGGTATCTCAAAGCGCTTGTTATTTTCACAACGTATGACGAGCTTTGTTTAAAATATAAGACCCATTTATTTACATAGCACTATGTGATGGTTTACAAGGAAATGATTCCTGAAATGACTGACCTACACATTTAACGAAAAATAACAAGCTTGAACACAAAGGCTTTTAAATTACAAAGATTTTAATGACCATGGAAGACAAGATCATGTTACATGTAAACTTTACAAAAGTGACTTGAAGGGGAATGGCGTCATGATTATAGCAGGCCTGCAAGTGTACATGGAATTTTGAACTCTGACACAGTTACTCAATGCACTTGCACTGTGCACTGGCTGTCACATCACAAAGGGCATCGTCATTAATGTGACAGCGAGCGTTCGTGCAGTAACTGGGTTCATCATCCCATGTACAGACCTGCCATGATCATGAACTGTTCCCCCTTAATGTTTTTTACTGTATAAAATTTCAGCCCACAAAAATAAGTCCTCTGAACTGTTAAATGCATGATTATTCCAATCATAAATTCCCTTTAGTCTGATTGGTGCCAACAATAATTGAAGCACACTACAATCCCAACATATTGCGGGCTGACATTGTGTATTTCTATCACTCAAAACCATTTGTAAAACATTAAATGGTCAAACAGTAGGAGGGCTTAAACATAGGGTCATAGATTGGTTTTGTCACATTATGCTAATTTATTGGCAAAAATATAAAAAAGATACAATAAAAGACACATGTGAACAGCAAAAAGTGTCACAAAATGTTCACACAAACATCAAATCCATCCACGTTTAGCGAGGATATAGTGAATACCAACCACCTCTCTGACATGTCTGACCCCAGCATTTGCAAACAGATACCGAACACAGAAATCTCAGAAAATATTCATGCATGAATTCATGATTCATGATTCCAATATTTTGGGGTGAAAATTATCCAAACCATATAACTTCAAAGGGGATCCTTTATCCAAATACTTTATACTATCAACAGCTGCAGTACTTTTCACCAAGTAAGTTTTATGGACATTAATTTTTTGAGTACTTAACAATCTTTGACCCTACCTTTAAATCTTGAGAATTGCACACACATGCTTTAAAATATAATCTTTTCAAAACAAATTGTTTTTCCCGTTCATTTTGATAGAAAAAATAGGAACACACATATACTAGATTTGAGTTTTTCCTGATTGGTTTACAAAATTGCTCATCTTTGTGCTGATTTGTGTTAAAGAGGTGCTGTTAGGTCAAATTCAGTTTTGTGATGCACTCATTTTTAAATTGATAGATTCCTTAATATGAAAGAGGGACCAAAGGTTACCAGTCTCTAACCTGGTGTTAATGTGGAATAAACTGCCAACTTGATACCATTTCAGTGCAAAATTTGTTAACACCAAAAACACCCAATGACATCACACTTCAAATACATGTAGATGAGACGAGACGAGTCTGTACATTTTTGCATTTTTTACAGTGCAGTTCATGATATTCAACCCCCCAAAATGATTGCATCGCATCACATAATTTGACCTCGGACACCCTCCGAGGTCACATCACATAATTTGACCTCGGAGACCCTCCGAGGTCACATCACATAATTTGATCTCGGAGACCCTCTTTACAATTCAATGAAACAATGAAAGACTGCATTATCAAAAACTAAGCTGATGATGTTTAATCTACAATGTACATTGTATTGGCACTGGCAAAATATAACAATCATCCTGAGAATTATTCTTACACAGGATCGGTTTAAGGATAAATATATCACTGTTTAATTGAAAAGCCAAAACAAAAGTATGTGTATTGAAAAACCGCTAGACTGCAGGACTTGTTTACACTGTTGTGAAGTTTTACTGAACAATTGCCAACATTACACCACTCTGCCCTGGAGTGATCCGGTAGTTATTTCGAGTCCTGCCTGTCACCTGACGTTCATAATCAGAGTCAAACAGGTTAGGTGTTGAGTTACTATGGTGTTTGGCTTTGTTAGTTTGAGGAAGGATCCCAGTAAATCACTCAAGAAAGTTCAGTTAATGTGCAATTTCCCCCCAATCAATGAATGAAAACTTTTGTTTGTCTAAATAAAAAACAAACACCAATCAAATTGCCATCATATACATGTACAACAACAAAGGTGACTCCAGGATTGGCCGAGCTGACAAAATAGTTGCAGACAGTGTTTATGTATTGTGTGATCAGCCCTACATGAAACAACACACCTGTAAAAATTTGGGCTTAATCCATTGAGTGAGTCAGGAGAAAATAGTGGAAAAACCATAATATATTTTTCAGCATGTTGTCTTAATTTGAGTTACAAACGAAATCGGCTGTTTTCAGACACAGTTTTTGCAAATATGATCTCACACCATAGGTAAATATTTCACCCAAAAAATAGCTCTAGTATGCACTTCATAATCAGTAAGCTTTCAGACTACAATTCAACAATGTATTTTATCCTTGCCAATCCCACAATGTACCTTTAACATTGGCAAACATACATTGTACACATGCAATTTAATGCATTAATAAGTACTATGCAAATGCCGGGATATTATTGTCAATATCCTACATACACAGGATCCATCATCCAAGAGGCAAACGAACTTGTTTGTTTTGCATTAAGCCATGTGGAGGGAATGTGCCACATGTACAATGAATATTTGCTCGACAGATTAACTGGGAAAACATCCTAGGTTCTGTCCAAGGTTTTTAAAGCACAGGCCAATCCATTGGTAATTTGTCAAAAACCAGTATCTGCACTTTGTGGAACATCTCAGCGTTCTCCATTAATAACAGTTTCCCACGGGCCAAATGCCAGTTAAAACACTCGACAAACCAGTCAAAAGAAATGGTTCGGCTGGCTACATGTACATAGTTCAGAGTTGAAAAGCATCCCCAGTTCATTTGAAAAATAGTGAAAGAGCTGGTTGACTAGTGAAATGACAAGCTAGCTGGTCCTGCTGGCCAGTCACTAAAAACGTTAAGGGCAAACCCTGAACGTAAACCATAAATGTTTTCACTGTTTTCAAACTTGGTAATTGGTAGATCAAAACTAATTGTTTCACTCATTTCTCAAAAACTACAGCAGTAGCACTTCAGGCACAAATATTTCAACAAGGAAAGTTTTCCACTATGGCCGTCTTTATACCGCAAGTTATGTGTGAATTTCTGAACATTTATATTTTCAACCCTAAAGTTATTGATGTTATAAACACCTGTAAACACCCTACCCTTTAAGGTCTGTTCAAAACCGTTGGGTTCAGTGAAAGAACAAAGTGTAAAAATTCTCCTCAGGACCAAATTACTAAGTATACTCTTAAACCATGCACTAATATTTGGAAACTTGTTCTATAGACTGTAATTTAAAAATACTATAAAAAATAATTTTGTGTTTTTATCTTTTAGTATTTTTGTAAAAACTTGATTGACTAGGAGGCCACTAATACTGGTGAAATAAGTGAAAGCTATATTTTTAAAAAGGGTAAAAAGCACACATCAACTTCAGGGAGCGCTTCCGTCAGTTAAAAGCACACTGGAAATTCAGGAAACACATCTGCCCGTCCTCCATCCCTTCTAGAAAAGTTCAGGACATGAAGGGGGTTTAGTATTGTACAACAGATTGCACTTGATTGCAATGTGTTTTTTTTGTATCAACAATATAAATGTAGCGTAGTTTGTGTGATTAACCACCAAGAGTGAACAAAGTCTTACCCCTAGGGGTCCTCCAAAGTTAGGCTTTTACAGGCTCTAAACCCCCCCCCCAAAAAAAAAAAAAAAAAAAAAAGGGGGGAAGAAAAGAAAAAAATAGTACTTGTTAATGTTTCTCAGGATGTCAGTTTCCATGTACAATATTCAATAAAACATAATACGCCCACCCACCAACAGCATAACCAATAAACCCCTTGAATATGACGTCACAAGCCCAAAAAGCGCCCTCATTGAGGACAATCAAGACCTATCATTGGCTGAGAGCTGTGCACGGCGCGTACACCCATGCACATTTCCACTATTTGACCTCAGCAATGGCGGCCAATGCAAAGGGGTCTATGTGAACCTCTGCCATATAAATCTTCAATATTTTTTCACAAATGTGTGATTCCTCGGTTGATTTAACTTTATGAATATTAACATGTTAAAACTCTTTGACAGCCGCCCAACCTCGACCATTGTACACTTTATACTCGGGAGTGTGAAAATTTGAGCACTTTTGACAGCCCCTAATATGTTTTCTCAGCAGTTGGCAAACTTATGCCAGTCTCGATAGCTCACCTAGACAATGAAAGAACTCACTCCCTTATCAATGCCCTGGTGTCTTCTGAACTGTTCAAGTAGATATCAAAATTTCCCGCATAGAGGTGCCCTTTCAAAAATAAAAACTGCCCTGTTCTATAAGAACTAAGTATAAAGCCTGCTGAATGCATTTAGGAGGATAGCAGGTAAAGATGTGGCACTGAAAAGCCCAGTTCAAACATAATGCGAATGCAAAGTGAACTTTGACATCACAACTTCATATTCACAGCCACTGTTTTCGCAAGAGTTGATCACATTTGCACTCAAGCGAATTGTTGCGAATTTGTGACGTCAAGTCTCGCTTCACATTTTCGAGTTCATGAAAACCGGCTGTCGTCAAACCAGTGTTGCCCCTGGCTAATGAATTGAGCAAGGTGTTAAACAATTAAAATCAATGATTGAAGCAAAATGTATGCCATCTGTAGACACATTGCTCTCCATCCATTATCCAAAGCCATCAAATTACATCAAATGATCTATTTTTAGATTTTGTTTCAGCTCAGGCCGAGAATTACACGGAGGCCATGGCCTTCGTTGCCCTGGTCTTGGCCTTGATGCCCCTTCAAAAGTTTCCCATAGACTTTAAGATGTTCCAATTCCAGGTCTGTCATCTTTGAGAGGGCAAGGCCATTTTTTATTCTGCAAGGGCGCTTAATGTCTATGGGAGACCTTCTAAGGGAGCACCAAGGCCAAGACCAGGGCAACGAATGCCATGGCCTCTATGTAATTCCAGGCCTGCTTTATATGGCAAATATTCACAGTGAGTTTGCAAAAAATGAGTGCGGTGGTCACTGAAGTGAAAGTAGACAGGTGGGCCACCTCATGTTTGGAACGAAAAGTCACACTGAATGATCCTTCTCACTCTGTTCCCACTCGATAAACTCCTCTTCATCATCATCTCCTGGCCTCCCCAACAGTGGAATGGTGTCGTATCTGTGGGAGTAAACACCGTTACTTTTTCCATTGCGTCTGCCTTTGATATGCTTGATCGTTTCCATGCTTCCTGTCAGAGGCGAGTCCTTTAAGTTTAAAGTCTTGATGTGCCGCAACTTCTTTTTTAGGAAATCTATTTATACAAAAACAGAAAGCAAAATTTTATTAATACAAAACGGCGAGCCTGAAATTTCATCTTTTAGAGGGCAAGGCCATTTTCATTTTGCAAAGGGTACTTCCATTAGAAAAGCTTAAAGTCTATGGGAGACTTTTGAAGGGCACCAAGGTCAAGACCAGTGGTAACAGAGGCCCTGGCCTCTGTGTAATTCAAGATTGTAAATTTGAGTAATAAAGGTCAAAGGATTGGAAACAATACAAAACACACTTGCTATGCAAAACCAAATTTCTAATAAATGTTTGTTACACTGGAGTTTGAACATGTTGAAAAAACAAATCGTGTTGAATAAAGGCTCTTATTTGCGGAGACGTGTACAACGCTCAACTTGTACTCCATTTTTACTGGACCGGAAATGTTTTTACAAGACCAGAATCAAAATTCAAAAAAAAAGGTTACTAATCAGTTTATAAACTGTATTTATTTGAACAAGCACTAAGAGACCATTTATCTCGTTTGTCTAATGAGTAAGTATTCTTCTATACTGAACAAAATTTAAAGATATTTTATCAGACTCAAACTCAAAATCACTTTTAAAAATATATAAAAAGAGTGAGGTATATTGTTCATAATATTTGTCTAAAGAACACAAGACCAGGCACTTGTCCGGTCAAGAGATTACTGGCCCGCCATCAAAATCACTGGCCTCAGGCCTGTGGTCCAGAGTTAATTTAGAGCCCTGAAAGTGACAACAAAATTTTGGAGCCTATCCCAAGTGAGACATATCACATCACAAAATCAAGATACACTGTTTAAAAAAGTCGCAAAGACATGTTTACTTAGTGAACGTCAAAAGGAATACAATTTTACTAGCACTTTTTCTTTGTCCTTGATGTCGTACCTTTAAGATCGGTTTTCCTTTTCCGTTCTGGACTAGGGTGGCACGTCACGTCAGAGATAGGATTGGACATGTGATTGCGTTTTTTCCAGAGACCAGTGCACAGCACACCAGCAGTAAGTAGCAGCAACACGGTTGTTAGGCTTCCCAATGCCCAGTATGCATCATTCGACAACCGATAGGCTGGATCGAGTTCATTGTCTGACATTCGCTCATGAACATCTTCAACTTGTGAACCTATTATGGCTGTGTTGTTTGTGATCAGCAGCACAGTAGCGTTCGTTGACGTGGGAACTGTCATTTTGGAAGACTTTGAAAAAGCGGAAGTCGTCGTTACTGTATGAGGCTTTGTTTGAGAAGGAACTTGGGTGGTTGGCAAGTTTGGCTGTTGCCATGATGAGGTAGGCTCTGGCAATATGGCAGTCTGAGGTACATGTACAACCTCTTGGGCCTCTGTTGAGTTGAGGTTACCATCTACGGCAACTTGAACACCTGATGTGGTTGTAGTCGTGGAACCGGACTGACTGGTACCCTGGCTCACAGGTGGCATGGTTGTGACTTGGACTGAGCTTGTCATAAGTGTTGTCATATTATTCGGACCCTCAGTTGGCTTCAATATTACTTCAGTTATCTGTACCTTGGTGTTTTGGCTGGATACGGAAACAGTTGAACTCAAATTTGTATCAACTAACTGTGTAATTTTGTGATTTAATACTTTATCAGTTACAGCAGAATCTTGAAAGTTGTTAGAACTAGAAGTCCCTCCTGGCGTAGTTGACATCTCTGTATTACTATTAGACTCAATTGCAGTATCTCCTGATGTTGTCACAAGAACATCACTGGGATTACTAGCCGGAGGGACTTCTCTTTTGAGTCTTAACCTTTTCTGTCTTATCCTATGAAATCTCTGTAATGGCAAATTATTCCTAGAAAGATCATCCTCACTCCGACTGTTTAATAAAAAATAAACAACAGGCACTTGTTTTGATTTTGATGTTTCAATCAGCTGGCGGTTTTTAATCAAATAGTTTTGATGGAAAACTCCTTTGATGGAATTCTTCATGTTGTGCTCACTGTTTTGAGAGTGAGATCTTTTGAAAATCGGTTCATGTACAGTCACCTTTTGTGAGTTGGAAAGAACTGGTTTAGTCTCCTCAGCAGAAAGTTTCACTTCAGTATCACTGATACGTTGAGAGTCTGTACTATTTCTTGTGTCCGAATCTTCCGAACTATGATTGAATGTTGCAACCAGGGAGTGGGCAGACACCACGGGAAGCCTAGATGCATCATGTACCATCTAGAAAAGAAACAAGATAATCATTGTTATAATTATAAAGTCTCCACAATGCTATATTCCTTTTTCTTCTTTTCCTTTTTTGTTGTTGCTTATAATGAAACTCACAAAAAATATCAAACTTTTGCACATGGGGACTTGCTAAATTCTTGTTATTGGCAGACTTCCGTCGCGTACGATTATGACACTCATTTTTACCCAAAGGAATATCTCATTTGAGTAAATTTGATACTATGTTATTTCATAACGAATGAAAAAGTGGTGGCTGGATACGGAAATTTTTCCGTTGCATCAATTTGAACTCATAATCATAGAGCATGGAGATTGGCGAATGTAACCATGGAGGAAGGAATACACATGTAGTCTATTCCTTCCTCCATGTTGTAACCATGATGTAACAGGGAAACGTTATTTCCTTTCTCTATTTTATTTTAATAAAAACAAATAAATAGAGTGATCATACCTGGTTTGCAGTGTTGCATGTCGCTATACAAATGATCGACACGATTACTTTAAAATTCAGCCAGTTATAGTTCCTTTCCATTCTGGAATACTTCTTGGTCATTCCAAAGAGGAAGGGCGGGAAAAAAGATACATTTCACTTGACGATTTAAACTTCATCGTTGTTGTTTTCCCTACGGTTGGCTGCGCGTTTTGTCGCTGTGATGTTATTGACTGTTAAAACTACACAGTATACACTTCATCACCACGTACATTATACACAAGACACGTATAAAAGAAGTACAGTTCCGATCCACGCACGTAAAAGAAATGATGGCTTGCGTGAGTTTTGTTTATTTCAATAGGTGGCGCTGTTTTATATTTTCACTCAGAGCTGTGTATTT
>CM021532.1:17644089-17654648 GCA_010994315.2 Pisaster ochraceus
GTACGGTACAGTTTTTTGTTCCGATTTTACACCAAAGTTTTTAATAACACGCAAAGTCGTTGGGATTTTTAGGGCCTATCAAGCTTACATTTTGCACTCTTTCTAAGATAGCTCGTAAATTTTCATCGTGAAATGCAAAATAAAATAGGTGCATTCCTAAAATAAAAGCATAGTGGGGCGTAAAAAAGTGCAGCAACTAATTTTTACGACGGAGGGTTACTTTTCGTCAATTTATCAAAACATTTTCGTCGGATGTGCGAAAACCAGATGTCTCTTCTTCTCCATCAAAACAATGGCACAATTGAATAGGTATTAAAAAAATCCAACACAACGAGCCGCAAAATGATCGCCATGCCATCTCTCGAAATGTTCTCACCCGGGTCATCATGATGTAGGCCCCATCTTGTTTATAGGCCCTAATTTTGAATGAATGTACCTAGCACTAAATCAACAAAATGCGGCATTATAAGTTAGGTTCTATTTAGGAAGAAGAGTAATTTTAATTACTTACATCATGCAATGAGCGTTTTTGAATTAAAGTAATTTGATTTGAATTCCCTTTTTTCTAGAGTCCACCTGAAATTATGTTGCTGGGTAATAATAGCCTACACCATGCATTGCTCATCTCCTTGGCTTTATTTCAACAAATCCTTTAATTCTATCCTCTAATCATCACAAAGGGATTTTTTTTTTATTTTTTTATTTTTTTTTTTACAAAAACATCCGATAAGACGACGGGGTTTAATTGGGTGGACAGTTTAAATAAGTTTAATTACCACAAAATGGATAATAATTTAGTAACTTCTACTAACAATAATGGAATGTGTCATTTTGAGGGCCGTACGCAAAAAAATGCTTGTGATTTATTTCTTGGTAAAAAAAGAAAAGAAAACAAGAAAGGACTAATATTAATAAGCAAAGGTGCACTCGATCCGGTGACAGGCCCACGAGAACTTTTAGAGTGTGGACGATTATACTGATGAGAAGACGATCACAAAGTATGAATTATTTTGGTTGGAACAGATCATGAAGAAGCTGCTCATTAGGGTAGGCCTCGGCCTTGATACATAACAGCGTCAGATGGCAAGCTTGTGATATTGTTTTCACGAGAGGGCGCTGTAAAAGACAATGAAATTTCACGTGTCGATGTCATCATGATTTGCTTACTGTACGCACAACGTACACACACATCGCTGATGCATGACGATAAAAACACGTACACCATGTTCACATTGTAATTTTGTATACATGCATTTTTGTCCTGTAATCACAGCTCACAGCCATTCGTATGGTTACACTTTCGCTTCAGTTCTGCTGCAAAACAGAGTTCATTATAAGTCCCCTTGGTAGCCTTCAGTCTTGGTAAGTTATGTTTCTTTTCTTTACCTTGTCTTAATTATTTTAAGAAGGCGGCAACATGACATGTTTACAAATAAAAACGTCTGTGGTGTGGAAAGTCAGGGTAAAACCAAAACAGTCAACAACTGACCTGTTTTGTGTTTTGTAATCTCTCTTGGATTACACGCGTCGTTGAGGCAGAAAATAACAACTGATGGTCATGAATGGCGCCTAAAATTTGCAATGCAGCCGCTATGCAGAAACGTAGTTATTGGAAGTTCGTGCAGTGAGCTTGGCGATTTACTGAAATCCGGAGATCAAAGTAAACTGCGTGTGGTCCATGCTGTTATCAACAACGGTTTATCTTCCACTCCTCCACCAGTTGCCTGGTTATTATAATAATAATTTTAATACTAATAAAATTGTTATTTCAGTGTACAAATTTGAAATAACATGATTTATGTTGATTATTTATAATTATTATGTTAAATAATATTCCTATTATAATTTCCTACACTAGTTTAGTAAAAGTGCAACAGCAATGTCATATTGTCAGGTGAATGTCAGTCACTCATAACAACCGTTCATAACAACATATTACATAGAGCATAGAGCAAGGCATAGAGAGGGGACATTTCTCTATAGTCCTCACATTTAAAATATAACATAACCCCCACAAGTCAAAAGTGTCATTCTTGGGACAAAACCTTTGGCAAAAATACTGTATCCGACTGTAATTTTATCTCCCTTAATTTAGGTAAAATTTGTTTTGTTTACATATCCAGAAAGGTTAACAGAATTTGCTCAGCCTTGAGATTGCTCAATCTTGAGATTGCGTGAGATTGAGCTGCACAGTCTTTAGATTGAGTCCACATTCGACAAGGCAACTGTGGGATTCCGGCTGTTAGTGAAAGTAGGCCCTAAGCTTAAAAAAAAGAATTTGATATTTATGTGAATTAGTTTTAGAAATGTATCTATGCACCATGCACAGACATTGGTTCTAGTTTGCCGGAAATAATCCTTTAATAGGGAAAGAGCAAAAACCTGAAAAACAATTACTTTAGATTTTATCACCTTACATCATCACGCCATCATGTCAGTTTGCAGATCTTTTCAAGTTCACTTTTCACAGAAACTATTTAACAAATTAAACTCAAAGTACATACCTCTATGTTTTTTCTATTCACGCCATTAAAGCTAATGTACGTAGGGACAATCATGGCATTGAGTACCCAATTAATTGGGGATAACAAAATAAACGAGACAAACAATATTTGCGCTTCTCGTTAAGCTACCGCTCAATCTCAAGAATGAGCAAATCCTGAAATTGAGCTCCACATTCTCTTAGTGACTTTTTTTTATGAACATTTACATCCACTCACACCACAGTGATTCATCCAGACACTTTAGCTGGAAGGCAACACGTACACCACGTAGACATTCCAATAACAATAAAGCCCGATCCTTTATCAGTGGATGATAACATCCCCTGATGTCAGCTGGTCTCCAATCAGAAGGAAATCTGGGACCATTTCCCAGAAACTGTCCAGTTGAGCGGCCACGTAACCAAACAAATTGTCGGACTGTGAACTGGTTTTAAGGTCAAGGTGAATGACTTGTTCCATTGACTGAATCAGAATTTGACCTCAGTTGTTTGGGTCATGCTCTTAAAAATAGATTTAACAATCATTAAGGCAAGGACACTTTGGGGTTTAGCGTCTGTCAGTGACCTTCTTTGAACATGTTGAAAGAGGCCTGATGCTTGCTTGGGGTTGGAGGGAAGTGCAAAAAAGAACTTTGAAACTGGAAGTGTTGGAACTGTGCGTTCATGACAAACAAACAAGTATTACAAAAGTAGTACAGTTAAGGTGAGTACTAAATGTTCATATGGAGTGTTGTGGCCAAGCAGTCAAGTGCTGGACTCCTGGTCATTTTGCTTGTTTTCTTGCAAGAGCAAGACACAACTATTACTTGTGTTTTAGGGATGTTAAGCCATACACAGGTCCAGTGTGTTGTATAATGCAAGAACCTACAGTACATGACTCATTGGCCGTATGTTGTTTGCAGATTGCATCACCTTGTCAGAATTTGTGAACTCTGAAACAAGGCGCTACATGTATGTAAATGGGTCTTTTAATTCAAACAGTGCTCTTCGTACTTGTAGGCCTACCTTATGTTTTCAGAAGATTACAGGTATTGTGTCTATTAATGTACAGTTTCAAACGAAAGAACCTAGACTCCCTGGGTGGAGAGTGTAGTGGGTTTTTTCAACATTATGGGGAGCCCTGCCTGTGCCTGGAGAATGTGGAATGCATAACATTGTGTAGTGTAACATACAAAGTACATTTGTGCACTGCAAAAATAAGGTGCAAAGACAGCAAAAGCTACTTTTTATTTCTTCACATTGACCTGTTAAAGTATACTCATTTACCATGTTTACATTTTTACAGAGATTTGACCTTTTGGCAATAGTTCACTTTTATTTTATTTTGACTGCCTTGTATGTAAATAATACCATTCTTGAGCTTCCCTCATTGCGTGTGTGGACAGATGACTACTTCTAAAATGTATCTAGTTCCAAATTGCATGACTTAATTGCATGTGCTCCAATATGAAACTGAATCTGAGCCACACCACAGGACAGATATGGTTAACAGAGTGCATTAACACAGCTCTGTCATGTCTGCCCAACTGTTTCCATGCGCTTGCTCGATATATCCAGAATCAATCAAACAAAACAATGGCTTCCGCCTCCAGATGACTTGTAAATAATATTCGGGGGCCTACTCATTACTGACTGTATTCTTTGACCTGATTTCTGAGCAATTTAGATTATGTCTCCGTGCATGCCCGGACTCCACAATCAACCAGACCGTTGGAAAACATGTTTACAAGTGACTGGGTTTCCTTAAAGGGTCTATGCATTTTCTGAGAAATGTTGACATCGTTTAGAGGATAGGAGGGTGTCTATTGCCATGAAAACAACTTTGTAGGACAAGGGTTTAAAGCAATTTCAGTAATGGTCAAGGGGATCATTGGTCAATGCTACCGTCGGTCATTCATGTTTGTGTAAATCAATACTGTAGCGTGTTCTGTTTACATCGCAAATAAACTGCATCGTATAGTGTAGGGCACACAATAAAATTAATGTGGTTGTTGCATTGTGTGTGACACACACCTTATGTATCCAGTGGCAATGTATCTCAGGCCTATCGAGTGTGTGCCGTCCATCTGTTGATACCAAGATCCTTAACAAAAAGAATCTGCGTGACTTTGGAATTTATTGAGGATTTCCCTGGTTTTGACTCTGTGCACAAAACCAATGGAGATGTCGCTAAAACATTTTGATATTATGAAATGATATAGTCCTATATAGCGCAAATGTAGACCAATATGGTACTCAAGGCGCTTGAACAAACATAAACATTAGCCATTTCAAATCATGGTATGATAGCACAAACGATGTGTACAGTGGTTACATTTGGATCTGTGGATACGAGGATGTGCGTGATTAGAAATTGAGCTAATGTACATGTACATTGTGTACATGTACATGTACTGTACATCGAGTATGTACCCCCATGGATGGCATACTGTACGAGTCTTTGTATTCCAACAATTTTTTAGAGTTGGTGGGGGTGGAAAGGGGCAGGCATCCATACGTAGTGAATTATTTCCCAAGTTGTATAGCATAGAGAAGTGCTACCAAAATGAATCCGTTGCTACTCAAAAAAACGTTACTTGCTGCTCAATAATTGGCATTCAATGTGCACAAATCTTGTTCAGTCTTAATATTTCGCTGTGCAAAATTGCTGAAAAAAAAAAGTTCCCCGATCCACAAATTTGGATTGTACTTTACAACACCTTGTAACACGTACTGTGTATTGTGTCTATGACTATATGATGGCAAAATCTGATATTCTGGCTATGTGTTGGCCCACATACACTGTACAAGGTTAAGATTTTGTGCTGCTGTGCGTGCAAAGTTACCCAAGAAGTCACAGTGGCACTCTGTATGAATGTGCAAGGTCTAATTTGTGTAAAAAAAATGTACGCACATGCTCACACCCACCACATCTAACGCAAACTTTAAAATTCCATGACTCATCTATGAGTTATAATTCTTCACATTGTGTTACACCAGCCTCTTGTCAATGAACTTCAGTGCAGTGCACCTAGCGGATAAACAAGGCCTGCTTATGTACGTGCATTGTTGAGCTGTTACATTTCCTGGAAATGTAGGTCTCCAGTTAACAATCGAGTACAGATCGAGCCACAGATTGTACCGATCCTATACAATAAAAGGACTACGTGCTCGTTAATGTTCGTTGTACATTGTACATGTTACCATGACAATGGGTGTAAACTTAGTGTATTTCTTGTAAACTAACAATGTATCTAGTAGGTAGAAAACATGTGTGAGCTGAATATCCAATGTTCCCTTGGGGGTTGTCCAAGTTTGTTGACATCTTGGGAACTACATTTTTGTATGTTGGCAGGCATGATTGGCCCAATTCTTCCTTAGTCTGATTTCCGATTGTTTTGCCCTTGAAAATCAGACAAGTTGTGAATAGATTGCCTGAAAAGTATAGTGAAGCCTACACCATGTACATACATGTATGTTGGTTAGCCCTGATACTCGCTAAAATGTTCCTACTATGGCCAACTATTATGCCTGGTAGACCTGCAATATTGCTGTCAGAGGCTGTGTACCGCTTTAAATAGAGGCATTTAAAATTGTTTATATTCCTTACAGTAGAATCAAGAGTGGAAACAAACAGTTTGGGGAAAACATTGCACAAATACCTACCAAGGAATCATGTTGGTTACATTGTTGTCAGGTTGAGTGAGAAATTGGGATGGTGAGGGACACTCAATCCACTGATATTGACACTGAAAGTGTTTATTACATGCTGTACAACATGTGCTTTTGGTTGAGGGGCCTTGGTACTCTCTGATATTTGTGTACTAAAAAGTGTGACAAGTTCGAACAACACCCCTTTTATGTTAACCTTCGCTTTGACAGTAGGTTGATCAAGCGATGATGTAGACAGCTGGCATGCCCCAATTAATTTGGTGTCTCAATGTGAGATTCCATCTCCCAGTAGAATTATTTGGCTGAAAAGTTGTTCCCGATGGATTTGTCTTGTATCTCTAGGATAGTAAAAAACTTGTACTATGGAGGATTTGTTGCCACTGTCTGCTGACAGTGTCTTGAGTGATGATTGGCATCGCTTTCTCACATCCTAATTAACTCACTCTGGAAGAAGACCAGACTCCTGGATGAGCTTGTCATTAGACCTTTCAAGGCTTGCTATGTCCTGTTCCCTCTAGAGAGAGTTGTCAAACCAGCCCTTCTGTTATCATTTCATCTTCTCATCATCTACTACCTTTTCCCCCCGTACCACTTATTCCAAATACTTTATTAAAATTGTGAGGTATTTATTAAACTCAAAGTCATAAAACAAAAATGTTCTGTTCACGATATCATACAGTGAGGTACATGTATTGTTATTCAACTAAAAAGACACAAGACCGCGGACTTGTCAGGTCACCAGTTTACTGGCCCAACACTAAAACCACTGGCCAGGGGAGCCTGTGGTCCAGTGTAAAATTCGAGCTCTGAGACCAAGGGGCTTAAAAAGAGCTCTCAAAATGTTTACTGGGCCAGATATTTTGTGTACAAGACCAGGATCAAAATGAGGAGTACATGTACATTCCTGATTCCTGACACTATGCATAATAAATGTTCTTATTTGAAAAAATAATAGCACTAAAACATTGCCTCTTTAAGGTATTAAGTTCATTACTCAATGGAATTAAAAGGTATTTTTCAGACTCAAAAGTCAATATTTGAACAAAGTTTGTTCTGTTTGAGATATTACACAGTGAGATTCATGTATCGTTATTCATTTGAAAAACACAAGACCACCGGGCTTGTCTGGTCATACATTGTAAGTTTACTGGCCAGACACTAAAACCACTGGCCTGGGGCCTGCAGTCCAGTGCAAAAACTCCAGCCCTGTAGGCCTACTTGCAACTTTTCAGGTGACCAGCTAATTTCTCTTTTGTGGTTCCTCAACTTTGCAATTGAAAATTGGAAAACACTGATTGATAGCACTAAGCCTTGCTGTGCCTGGACATGTTTTCCTCTATTGACAAACTGCCAGACTGCAGAACTTTATATTCCTGAAATGTACACACTGATCAACATGGGCGTGACATGTAGTATGCAAGGAGTATATTGCATCTACAAGTTGTCAATAAATTTTGTTAATGTTTAGGGCAAAACAAATTACATTGATTGCTAACATTATTTGGTGTACACGTGTCAGTATTGTACGCGCACAATACATTACCTGTCAACAGACAGATGACTTGATGATGTCAACGTCACATAACCAGCTTGCAGATGACATGTTTTCATGTTTACAGTGTACCAACAGAAACATTCACCTGTTAATGTCTTTTTGTCAATATTTGTTATGCATCGCTATAGAGTTTAAATGAATTGGTGCACATGGCAACAAGCTATTCTTTATTCTTCTACACATTTTTACAAAGTGCATCGATTTGAGTCCAAAAATTGCTGTGTTGATAACATTTTTAATTGACTGGATGCGCTGGCACAAAATGTACATGTATGCCTACACATGTACGTCGACAACAATTCATTCATAACGTTTTGCCGTTCAATTCAATTCAATGCCACTCAAAACTCACATTTATTTTTATACTTCATGAAAATTTCTTTCAAGATTTTTTTTTTAAATGAATGTTAGACGTAACCATAAATCAAATTCTACAAGACAGAAACCAAAATGAGTGTGGAGGCATCTTCCAGAATCCAGGGCTTGTGGTGAGGTGCCTGATGGACAGGCAAACAGAACATTTAGACAGGAACATGCAGACAACCAGGTTAAACGAAGACAGAAATGATGAAGCACAACAACACTCCATTCTCTTTTAGGTACAAAAATGACAATTGTCAGTGCTTTGTGATTAAGAACAAGTAGCAGCTTGTATTCTGGTTACTGTGTGAGTACACATATCAATTTATTGCTATCTATGTGAGGACTTTCCTTTGTCCCTCCAACTTAACACTCTCAATTGACTTACATGACTTAGCGCATGAAAAAATGTGAGGACACAAAAATACAAAGGAATCAAATGTGAGGACAGCATTGTCCCTTTTGTTTCCTTTGTTCTACGGTCCCCACTCTTATGGTATTACCATTACACTACATTGTACATGTATGTCGTACCTGTACATCATACTTTCCACCATGGTGAATAATGTGCACACGTACATTGTACATGTTTTGTATTTTCCCCCAAAAATTCTTTTTTTACACCCACATCTGCATGCGGACATGTATTGTATGCTACAATTTTTGTTCTTCACGTTAATGCCATGTACGTTCAAGTAAACAGTGAACAGAAACGCTTTCCTCTGTCACGTGTGTATTATGTATCATGCAAATGTGCACTTCAAATTTCAAGCTTGGCTTCACAGTACACTTTGTGAACGGGTCGCGTTTAAAAACAAGAATACAATTCAATACACAAATTGGACGCAGCACAACCCTGCATTTGAAGGTGAAAGTCCATCTCTGAAGCTGCAGTTTAATGTCGACCCCTCTGGCGGGCGACCATTTGTCCCCCGTCATCAGCTCTCAACATTTTAATAAAATTCATAATAAGATGTGTGGCAGTCACATTTTTTCATTACCTTAATTACAGGCTGGCTTGATGTGTGTATAGCACACGTGTACGTGTTTTTGATAGCTTTTTCCTCTGTTCACCCAGCGGCTATGTTATGTAGACCGTGTGTGTGATTTGTTGTGCCGTCCAGTCCGGCAACGAGTCTGAATTTGCTGAATTTAAAATCTGCTACTGTAGCACTTTAGTGTGCCATAGTTGAATATATGTTAAAAATGAAATGTGTACATGGCCTACGTGTGCGAATGCATGTAAAACTTCAACCACTGATGGGCTTTTGGGGTGACAAAGTCACAGAGGCTAGAGTCAGGTACAGGCATGATGTCGAAAGGCTATGTAATAAATGTTTTTACAATTACATCTAAGAATTGGGCATACAGACTATACATTACACATAGTTTACATTAATATTGTACGCAAATCTGGTACCCTAAGACAGTGCAAAATATCATTGAAAACAACACAACTTCAATTTGTTTTGTGCTAAGCCTTCTTACATGTCTTAATGTAAAATTGATATATACACTTTGCTTACTTTGTATTTTGCACTGTTAGCTGAGAATACTACATGTTTTTGTTGTACTATAGTGACATGTGTTACAGGGTCATACATTTATGATGATTTTGATTTTTTTTTTGGTACTGTAGTTTTCACATTGTTTGTATCAATCGCTTTTGCTTCACTGAAACAAAAACAAATCACAGATTTGTTGGCAGTTACAATGTGATTAAATATAAAATAAAATTGAAACTTATTTTTTGGTTCACCTTTTGCTAATGATTTTACCATTTGTAAGTTGCTTTTTGTTGCTGTTACCCTTGGCAAATGTATGTAGTCCAACTTGTGCACACACTCGGAGAACAGAGTAATAATAAAAACTGCTGTGTACCAGAATATAACCTTTGCCGATGTTTATTGGCAATTTGAAGACATTTGGCCTTGGTGCGCATCCTGCGTTGTAATTTTGTCCAGAAAGTGAAGTGCTTTATTTTTTTGCAAATGAGGGTAAATTTGATGAAATCCTGGGGAAATTCTGTGGAGCCATCTGCTGTGTGTGCGCTGAGCTTGAGCAATAATGTATTTTTCTGTTCTAATGTACCGTAGGAAATCAGTGCTCCCCTATTGCCAGTTACAGCTGAGTTACACACAGCCCAGATGCTAAATACATTTCCTTCGTTAGGGTTTGTCCTTTACTTGTTAGTGACGAGCCAGCAGGAACAGTTAGGCCTAGCTTTTCATTTAATTAATCCACAAGATTTTTCACTGATCCATATTTCATTTATGTATTAGATATATATCTAGGATTGCTTTCTGACACTGAACATGCTGAACTAGCCGGTGACTGCTCTACTTGTGTATGTTCTGATACTCGTATTTTCTGACAACCGTATGTTCCAAAAATGCCCTCGTGATTTACACGAAAGGTTAGGGTTAGGGTTAAGGAGGGTTAGGGTTGGTCTTAGGGTTAGGGTTAGGGGTGGAGTTAGGGTTAGTGTTA
>CM021532.1:17704981-17729608 GCA_010994315.2 Pisaster ochraceus
TCAAAGATAATTGAGCTTAAAAACCATCCATGGAAACACACTTTTTCACATTGCAAACAACAGTAAACATTTTGAAAGGCATTGTTTCTTTTGGTTTTCTTGTTACAGCATGAGCTTCATTTGATTCAACATCATTCATGTATTTGTATGTTTGTATTTTTATTTACACATGGTTTTATAAAGTAGGAACAAACTATATGCCTCTCTCTAAGGTATTTTGACTGTTACTATCACTGGTAACCAATAACAAAAATACCTCTGAATTTCCTTGCTGTGATTTATTACACGTTAATGGCTATTCCATACTAAATGATTTCTCTCTCATTTTCCGTTTAAGGTGCCATTCCAAGATGATTTTATTCTAGGTCTTCATAGCAAGATCAGGAATCTACCACTGCCTTTCCCAGAAAAGTAAGTACCTCCCAAATTGTTCACACATTTCTCCCCAATCTTCTCATTAGAAATAACACTTATTCAGTGGTTGCTTCAACATTACAGGAAAGCTTCATTAAAGAAAGAGGCCAGTATGAAACATCCGTTTCCTCCGGCAACTCACACCTGTTATCTCCATGTAATTTCTTTTCGAAACAGTGGACTTAAATGAATTATGCACAAACCAGTAGGGCTGCTGACTGCCCCAGTCAGATTAACTGCTCATCCATTAATTTTAATGACCCAAGTAATTCAATATAAACACACTGTGGCAAAACTCTGAAATTCTTTAATGGAGCTTTCCTTAGTAAATGTCTTTCACCTCTGTGGACCCGGTTCGAATCTTACTTTGTACCAGCGCCATGCATGTGGATTAGTTTTAATTTTAACAATTAAAAAATAGTAATAATAAATTGTACATTTATAATGCGATTTGTCTGTCATAAATGACACTCCTGGCCTACGGGTCAAAGTACAAGGCATTTTCTTAGTTTCATTACCAGAAATATATATTATTAATATCCGAGCTGCCAACTCTCCCAGATTCTGCAGAACCCTGAAACAAAATCAATCTTTCCATGTTCTGATGAAAAAATTGACAATCTCCCTGATCATGGAAGCTTTTTCCTTAGTGTGTTGAATGTATTGTAAATGTCTCCATGATTGTTGCACAGTTTCTCCCTGATTGCAAGATGCACATATTGGCAGCTCTGCAGCAACACTTTCATCTTGTGCTTGCAGTTCCTGGCATTGTTCTATTTTTTAAAACTATTCTCAAGGAAACTTTGCCATTAAACATACAAACATTTCATGTGAAAGTTTGTTGCTGTTACTAACTTATTTTCTCTTTTGGGGGAAAATAGAGGGCAAACGAAAGCAAAACAAATACAGGTGTACCTTGCGATAACCCTTCCATGTGTTAGTTCTGTGTTTATTTGTAGGCCGAGGGACAGACCGAATGTTTATTGTACTCCATTCTGTTGCTAATGCACATTTAAGAGTAATACTAAGTTATGCAAACTTTAAGGGAGCGAACACAAGTGCTGATTGCTAAAATTTTTGGGCAAATCCACAATGGATTTATTTAAAGGTAGGGTCATAGACTGGTTTTTTGTCAATGTAATGCTGATTTGTAGGCACAATTATAAAGAAAGATACAATAACAGTCGCATGTGAGAGTTTCAGCTGAACTCAGTGTGAACTTGCTGAGAAATCAGCAAAAAATAACAAATGTCAAATCATCCACATTTAATGAGGTGACAGTGGGTACCAACTGCATCTCTGGCTGCAGCAGTCGCAAACGGACCGCAACCTTCAGAAATCTGAGAAACGATTCATGCGTGAATCATTTCTCAGATTCAACTGTTTTTTTGGTGATCAATTTTCCAAACCATATTATTTTGATGGGAATCCTCTCTCAAAATAGTTTATACTAACAACAACTACAGTGCTTCTCACCAAGTAAGTTGTTATGGTCATTAATTTTTTGAGTACTTACCAATCAATGATCCTACCTTTAAATGAATTAGAGCATATTTTTTTCGGGTGAAGAAGGGATTTTTTGTGTTTGCTTAAAAAAGATTAATAAATGTGTATAGTTAGTGCCATTTGTGTTCCAAAAGACAGAGAGTTGTAACTTTTTGAAATAAATCAAGTTGTAAACCACAAGCCAATATAAGGCTTAGATAGCTCAGTTGGTAGAGCACTGGCACGTTAAACCGGAGGTCGTTGGTTCAAATCCCGCTCTAGTCATTTTTTCTTTGTTCAACTCCAGATCTTTTTGAGATAATGTGAAATGGTTACGCTGAAATCGCAGCATGTGACTCATCGCAACTTAAGAACATTACAGAAACTATCTTGAATACATCTTTGCTGTTGCCGCAGGTTTTGTTCCTTTGTTGAGTCGGATAAATTATAAGGTTGTACCGCTCCTTTATATTGCGCTGAAAGCCGTTTTCAGACTTGTTGACAGTTCACCACACGGTCATGTTCGCAGCGCTTTGAAGTACAATACAAACAAACTCAGGCTGGCTGTACTGAATGTTAACAAGCTGACTGGAACTCGAAATATGGATTGAAAATAAGGTGGAGCATGCAACAGATTTGAAAGACAGACATTTGTACTGGAGGGACGTTTTATTTTAGTAGCTAAAACAGAATAGCTTTCTGTACATTTTACTCTCTAACTCATTACATTAATAATGTTAGACATTGTTTTATACTATGCTTTCTACATGTATAATTTGCTTTCAATGTTTGCTTTTCAAACGACTTTCAATGTTTGGTGTATATTAAGTCTGTAGACATGATAGTGCCACCACACAAAGGGCAGTCTGTACAGTACTCCTTAAACCGCACAACTCTTTGACCCCTACATTGCTTCATACATCAATTTATTGCTTTCAATGTGAGGACTTTCCTTTGTCCCTCTAACTTAATACTCCATAGACTTAGTGCATGAAAAAAAGTGAGGACACAAAAATACAAAGGATTCCAATGTGAGGACAGCATTGTATTCCTTTGTTCTACCATGTCTACTGCCCCTCTCTTCTGAAAATACCATGCTGCGTACGTGTACATGATGTAACGTCAAAAATAATATACAAATAAATGTTTTCTTTCTTTTTTTTTCTTTCTTTTTTACATAATGATATCCCATGGCCAGTTGTAGTTTAAATGGATGCATAGACTAATGATTGCCATGTGAGCATGTATTGCCGCCATGAACATGATGGACAACAGTGAGGTCTCAACAAACGTGACACAAACTAATTAATAGTAGTCATACATTACGATTTCTCACACTACTTTATCATAAACACCTTTTTGACTATAAACCCCTATTCTGCAGAATCTAACAGCACAAATCTGTACACTTTCATAAGATCTGTACACTTTCATACAATCTGTACATTTTCATATGAGATCTGTACACTTTCATAAGATCTGTACACTCTCAAAAGATCTGCACACTCTCAAAAGATCTGTACACTTTCATAAGATCTGACCTAAAAGTAACTGGCCTCAAAATACAAATTACCTGGCCTCAAATACCGCAAACACCATGGATGCCCATGGTTTTGCTGTAGTGCCCTCGTAAAGTTTCATTGACAATTTTACATTTGCTTTTAAGAAGTGCCCTTCAACCATGGTCAAAAAATCCTGGCGCTCTTGAAGAAATAGATTTATGGCCCGGATTACTTCACATGTCAAACATCGTTGTGTAGATTTGTAGGGATCAATCAAAATCACAGGCTGGATTTTGGAGGATTAACAATAAAACAGGGTTAATCTTGGCAATGGCAAGGTTCTGAAATTCTAGATGCTCAATAAGCTTGCCTGTGATAAATTGAATCAAATATGTAGTGCTAGATTGCCAATTGTTGGAAGCATCTCACGTTTTCATGATTTGAAAGTCTAAAATGTTTGTCGGGATGTCGTTGCACTGTATGCGGCAAAAAAACAGTTTGTTCGTTCATTGTGCCAGGAAATTATTTGCACTTTCTGTAGTGATGTGTTTTTCAAGTAGTATGAAGTCCCACAAAGACTTCCTTTTTGCTGCTAACCTTTGGGTCACGTGACCAAGACATGTTGACTTAATGTTCTTTTTCGTTGGCCTCGGGCAAATACCAACCTAAATGTCAGGAGGAATTAGTGAGAACTTGTTATTTACTTTGGCCTTCATTATTCACCAGCCTAACCAAAGTAGACATGGGGAATTTTTGTTTTGATTTATTTTTAAACCTTTTTTTCTTCAGATGAAGATGAAACTGTGTAAGCTATTGCCATGTTTTGAATCACTCACATGTACAGTCTTAAAGTGACAATGAAACACTTGGCTTTCGGAGCACTAAATTCCTCCCAATCCTCCATTTTTATTTATTTTTTATTAAAAGCCACCTCAAGATCTAAAAATGAAATTCCGTTGCGAAGAATGCTCACATAATTTTAGAAATTGTGAATACCTTTTTACAGGCTGTAATGATAATATTGGTATTAGTGATTAGAACAAGTACTTTTATTGAGACATGTCAGCAGGTTTGGCATGTATATGAATATTGAGACCTGCCTGATTTTGTTTCTTTCACATATTATTAGCAATGTTATTTGGAATCAGAGGTTCCGGAATATTTGAATACGTTCAAGTCTTGGGCGGTGTAATGCCATTAATCATAAATTTTGGGTAGAACAAATGAAAATAGCGGCAGTTACAGGTTGAATGGCTTCTGACTGGCACCCCTAGAATAAAAAAATAATGATAAAATAGTGAGACCGCCAACCTTAGGGCTAGACAGCTCAGTTGGTTGAGCGCCGGCACGTTTTTTCGGAAGTCGCAGGTTAATATCTAGTTCTAGTAGCTTTTTTTTTGTTCAACCCCAAATAATTTAAAATTTACCCAGTCAGTTTCCCTTTGCTGTTACTTGCTGTTAATTAATGTAACAGTTCCAATGTGATAAATTCGGTATCCCAGGGAGCAGTGGTTGCTTCTGAGTGAATAATTCCTGCTCACACTTGTCTTGAATTATGCACAGTACTGGAAAGGTTTTCAATTACTTTCACAGCCATGAGGTAATGAAATAATGACAGGGCTTTTCGACAGTTCTGAATAATGGGAGGACGGTTATATAAAGAGATGGTATTCCCTTACCTACATTTATGTGTATGCTTTATTGCTTGTATCTAATCACAACCATGTGGGGGATGATGGTTAAATATGGAGTAGTCTGGGGGTTTACCCGAGAACAAAATTATAATTTTTCATCTAAAATCTCAACTGGTGTCAAGTCGAAAAAACAAGATAGTTTGGTCTTATGGTCACTGTATTCTTATGGTCACTGTGGCGTGTCTTGGCCGAGCGGTCAAGCGCACTTGACTCAAGCTCTGGCATTTCTGATCAACAGACTGGGTTTGAGTCCCGGTCGTGACTCTTGTGTTCTTAAGCAAGACACTTAACCATTATTGCTACGTATGTCCTTCAGATGTAATGTAAAGCCGTTGGTCTCGTGTGTTGTGAAATGCATGTAAAAGAACCCAGTTACACTTATTGCTAAGAGAAGGGGTTTGCCCGGTGTTTGTGGCAGTTGCTGCTGAATGTGCCGCAGTACCTCGTAATTCCTTACTGTGTTATACAGTATAGTGAGCATTTTAGGCCATGCGGCAATTACAAGCTTATCATTGTCAGAGAGTTTGCCGCATGTGGCGTTGGTGCAAGGGGTAAATAGACCAATGAATTTTTCGGTCATTTGTATACCCGTACTAGACACTCTCACCATTGTGGGGATTCTCCTCACTCTTGTTTGCATCATGCACAGGTTTTACCTCATGTCTTTCTGGCACTTTGCGCAGTTGTGCCAACACCATTGATCAAAGAGGCGTGTGATGCGTAAAAACCACATGAACTCTGGGCGCCAACAATAAATGACTAGCTGTATGTGTTTCCGCTTTTGCTCGGTACATATTGGTCTCCAGAGAAGCTTAATGCACATTTCCTATGGGCTGGCAGTTGAAACCATTTGCAAACGCTTCAAGTTATTCGTTAACGCTATGCATTTCATTTCTAATTACATCTTTGATATTTTTCCATTGCAGTAAACCTATTCCAGATGGCATAAAGGATCTCATTTTAAAAATGCTGGAGAAGGATCCAGATAAGAGAATTAAACTTCCTGAAATAAAGGTAAATGGTCGTGTTCTTTTTCTAGGTCATATCCAGGGATACTTCCTTCTTGTACAAATGTTGTCAGGGCAAGGCGGTTGTTTCCTCAATAAAGGGCACTTCAATGAGGGAGTGTCAATTTCTAATGGAAAATTTAAAGGGGCGCCGAGGCATTAACTGGCCTTGAACTTCGCTCTTGTAGAGGCACAGCAATTTTCCTCTTGTAACTGCGTAAGGGGCACTCTATGAGGAAAATGTAAATTTGTATTGGAACTTTGCAAAGGGCACCACAGCAAAAGCATAGGGCACCACGGCAATTGCCGTGGGTTATTTCAAGGCCTGCATTAACCAGGAGCATGGAGGCTGTTGCCTCCGTTGTGTCCATGAAGTACGGCCCTTCCATGGCAAAGCAGCCCAAATTGAAAATGTTTTTTTATTTCTGGGTATATTGAGGGTGCTTTTTCCATTTCAAAGTTTCAAAGGCATACTTTGTATGGTTTTGAATGTAACATGTCCTATCTCGGCTCCTTTTGACACTTTTGTCCTATTTTTGTTGTAGCAAAACAGCTTATCTATGTACTTGCTTTTCTCAAAATGTAATTTTTCGAGTTGGACTGTTTTGCCATGGAAGGACCTTGCATACCATGCATGATCAATGCACACACAGCTCGTTGTCTCACATTCACGAAAGATTGTGTAGTGTCCGAGTGTCAAAAATGCATACATTGCTTTAAACATTCTGATGCACATTCATTTCAGTACTGTTCGGCACATCTCTTTGACCAATTTTGCTTATCTTTTGTATCAATCCTGCTCTTATCTGTTTAATCTTGAGACATCGGCCCTACAGTGCTACCTCATGTCTCCATTCTCAAAATTTGTTATTATTTATTTGAATGCCTTGTTTGCATTTTCTTTGGTAAAAGCAAATATTGTTCAGTGAGTGTTGGATTGTGTCCAAATTGGCGGTCGTGGCTGTGGCATTGCTAAGAGTGTTGTTAAGGGCGGCTTATACTGTAAGCCAGGTTAAAGGAAGGTTTAGTAATCACTCTTAAAGTTAATGGCAATACAAACTTACTAGGTTAGAAGTACAGCAGCTTTCGATAGTTTAAAGCATTTTGAGAATCATTTCACTTCGAAGTAATGTGGTTATGGGAAAAGATAAGAAAATTTATGCACTAAAATATGAATCTGAGAAACGTTATTGTCAGATGCCTTTCTCAGATTGTGTATTTCAATTACGGATTTTTTTCCCTGTGTGGACATAACCGCTCTGTAATTTGGGCAATTTCTCAAAAACGCAATCACCTTTTGAATTGAAATTTTCACAGGTTAGTTTTATTGTATGTAGATCTACATTTATATAGGATTAAAACAATCGAAGGTATACTTTCCCTTTAATGTGGTGATGCAGTCGTTCGGCTATTTCAGAATCAGCCTTAATAGTGTTAGATACAAACCAGGGAAATTGCAGCCTTGTCGGCTTCAGGATAATTTCTTTTGAAATGCAAGCATGTTCTGCATATTTCTTCTGTCATCTTCATCATCATTGCTGTCTCCGTCGTGAGGGATGATTTGGGACTACATTATTACAGCATCTGTTGATCAGTATTCCCCGTGATGCTCCGTCTCGGACCGGTCTCAGCGCTCATGCTGTGCATGTTGCTTCCTTAATGTGGCCCCCCAAAAAAGAAACTAAATAATGGAACTTTCAGTTGAGATGAATGCAGACTGATTTAGGGGAGCAGTGTGGCAGCGATTTGTATTCCAAACGGGACTCGAAAGACTCTCGGGGAAAAAACTCTTGACCTTTCTTAAAGCATTTTGAAATTTCAAAGGTTTCCCTGAGTTTGTTGTCAGATGGCCACACATGTTGAAAGATTAGCAAGATTTTCCTTCTTGATTTTAGTTGTTTTTCAGTAAATCTGTATTGTATGATTCATGAAAGAAAATCAAACATAAGAGTTGTTTAAGTTACTTAACTTTGGGACTTCAAACTTGACAAAATTGCTTACATTTTGTCAAAATTTCCTGGGGTGTTTGGGACTGTTTGCTTCACACTTGTGCAGTAAACAAGTACTATGTTCATGTACCAGCCTTGATATGGGATAACATGGTGTTATTTGCAAAGATTTTGTATGGTTTAAGAGTATTCCTGATTTTAGAATAATCTTTTTCTCTAAACCTCCTTTTATCTTCTAGAGAAATAAATCCATGTGGAATAAACTTCCTCTATCAGGGCCCGAATTTGGGGTACAAATCCACAAGACTGCAGGGCCTTTACCTAAACATTTTTACTGGACCAGAGTTATTTTACAAGACCAGAATCTAAATGACTGAGAAAGAAGAGTGAGGTATTATTAGTCAATTGAAAAACAAAGGAGCACCAGACTTGCCAGTTTACTGGTCTGATGCTAAAATCGCTGGCCTCGGGCCTGCAGTCCATGTTGAAATCTTGAGTCAGGCTCATATGAATGTCCTGACCTATAGAAGCTAATCTGTAAATCCTCTGAAATAAACATGACCAACCACAATCACGAGTACACAGTTTCATTTCCATTTTTTTCTCTCTTTCTTTATTCTTTTTTTTTTGTGAGCACCAAACAGACCTATTGTATAAATGCAAAATGTTTTTAATTACCTCACATTTCGACCTTAAAGGCTTAAAGAAAGACTCTGCTAGGCATAAATTCATCCCACAAATCAATAACTTCTCTTTAACCTTCCATTGTTTCCACTGAAAACATTTTTTTTTAGCATCATCCTCATTTCATTGTAGATAAAATCAAACTGAGGACATCCTCAGTCTTTCAGACCGTCAAGATCCCTTTTGTTTAACCCTTTTCTCTTTCTGTTTTGTTTGCTTGTCGTTGTGATTGTTTCACTGTTTTGTTGGTTATGGTGTGTGCACAGAGGTCCCCATTAAGTCTAAGTGGGCCTATGTGCCTGTACAGGGTTTCCCTTTTCCACCATCATCTGTATTTTGGTGTTTTGTTCAATACATTTGTAAAGGTAATAAATTAAACTAAACTAAACTAACTCATGTACATGTACGTACATGTTTGTAACACCTACATGTACAGAATTGTGTGGGGAAGGGCCGTGTCCTTTACACTTAGAGGAAACCCAAGCCTGCGACTCATGCAGCTCTGTGTTGCAGTCACTCTGTGGACATTCCTTTGTTCTGCACAAATCCTATTCCTCGGCACTGTAAACAACACTGTGTGGACGTGTGTAAGTCCACACAGTGTTTCAAGTCCCTACATTACATGGACCTCTTTTGTTCTCAGGTCCACAATTTGTATGCAGCGTTAAAACATTTCTTTACGATGCGTTACTTTTGCCAATTTAACCAAAAGCACTATAACCCATTTTACTCGCCAGGAGCACCCATGGGTGACCAGAGACGGGGAGGAGCCTTTACTGACGGAGGAGGAGAACTGCACCCTGGTGGAAGTGTCCCAGGATGAAGTGGATACATGTGTCACGACTCTGCCTAAGCTTAGGACTCTTGTGAGTACATTATGGTATACATTGCCAAAGCGAAACCCATGTAATTCTGCAGCAGCTTGTGCTTGACTTCTAGACTAAGTTATCTTAATGTTCTACTTGGTCAAACTATCCATGCCTTGCACAGGATAGGACCCCATCTTTCTAGGGCTCGATATTAACACTTGACTGAGGCTAGAGGCCAGCGAATTTAAAGGAAAGGTATACCTTTGGTGTTTACCTTTTACAAAAGAATTAGTGACCATCAAAACTGACTTGGTAAGAAGCAATGCATCTGTTGATAATGTATAACATGTTGAAAAACAATTCCCATGTAAGGAATGTGGTTCAAGAGAGGGATTCAAAACCATTTCAATCTGAGAAACATTTCTGCATGAAACATTTCTCAGATTGTGTATTCCAATTACGGACTATTCTTCCTATGTGGAAATAACCCTTCCATATATTCGGCGATATCTCAAAATGCTACCACCTTTTGAAATGAGATTTTCACAGGTTAGTTTGTTTGTATATGTCTACATTTATATAGGATTAAAACAATCGAATGGTTTCAAAAACCAAAGGTATACTCTACAGTTGTACCTTTAATGGAGAGCCAGTAAACTCGTGACCAGACAAGTCCAACGTTGACTTTTTAGTTTAATAAATATCTTTCAGTTCTGTTGAGTAGCAAAGTTCACTTACTCATAAGACAAATGCAATCAATCTTATCTTAGTGCCTGTCCAAATAAAAGCAGTTTCTATGTCAAAATATGTAAGTGGTTTCGTTTGTAGTTTTTGTTTTCATTTGGATCATGGTCTTATGAAAAACCAATTCTGGCCCGATAAAAATTGTGAACTACGTAAGGTCTCGTCAGTCTTGGGGATTGTTTTTCCCGAAATCGAGGCCTGCTTTCATGATGCTGCTGTATGTGGACCTCTGCACTTAAGTATGTGGCCCACAGAATTATGTACTGTGGGGGTGTCATGAGTGTAGACTTCTGTAATAAGCAGTGCTATGAAATTTGGCCTAAGGTACACCACTTTGACTGAAATACATGTTTGCTTGTTGAGTGTTGTATCCTGGATTTAGGGTGTTACTACAGGCATGCAACTTCTCAGCTGATTCCCCTCGTTTTTAGGTAATTTTATTACCATAGAAACACTCTACAAAGTTTGGTATTCCAGGCAGTTTTCTCTATTTTTACAATATCAAAGTTTTATGTCTGTTGCTAATGGTGCCCTACAATCATGCAGTGATAACTTATTTTATTTAGGGTAATAGTGGTAGCATCAGAGCTGCCAACTCTCCCAGATTCTGCAGAAAGTTCCCTGAAAATAAACCAATCTTTCCATTTTCTAATGAACAAATTTGAAAATCTCCTTGATTATGGAAACTGTTTCCCTATTATGTTGAATGTAATTCTAAATATCTCCCTGATTATTGAACTTTTTCTCGACTATGTTGAATGTAATTCTAAATATCTCCCTGATCATTGAAACGTTTTTTCCGATTATGTTGAATGTAATTGTAAATATCTTCCTGTTTGTCTCACAAAATTTCCCTGATTGTAAGATGCAATTGCTGGCAGCTCTACATGTATATGTTATCATTATATATATATCATAGCCACCCCCTTGTTTGTAAATTTATATTAGCTATATTTTTCCGTTTTTTTCTGGATACTCTCCCTTTATCCTTTGCTCCTCTTCTTGCTATAAATGGATATGTTTGTGTTTGTTCTTGTTTATGCCTCTGACGAAGGTCCGGTTTGGATCAAAAGCTAAGGCCATCTCCCCTACTATATATATCATTATATATGTTTTGGTGTTTTGGGCACCCTTATCATCCCATGAATCTGCTCTGAAGAAGTTCTTGACAAACATATGGAACAGCTTATCTGACTTGCACACATTGCCATTGGGTGGTGGTCTATTTATCAGATCGCCTTTGTGACATTCATGTCTCAGGGGTCTTAGCTAATGAGTTATTTCCCCATCTGTGTTCAGTTGAGTACCCCCAGGTAGGCATAACATTTTGTCGTGATGTACATGTAATTTGCTGCAGTAAATTTGTAACCCTATTTTAATACCATCGCTGTTGTGTCTACCACAGTTTTGCCAATTAATTTTTCTTTTAATGAACTGCTTAGGGCATTCACAATATAAGTGTAAGTAGTCCGTTCATACGTGAAGTAATTGTTTTTGTTCAATACATGTCACTGCAAATACTTTCAAATCAAGAACAAAATTAATTATCTCAATTTAAATTTGTAAAAGTATCTAGTAAAGATCCCCATAGAATGTTCCTTAATTTTGTCAGGTACTATTTTTCATTATCTGAGTTCTTGTTCGGTTTGGGGTAACACCTTGTACGCAAAAGAGCCAGTGGTGTACCAACTCAAGTTTTCGATCAGGTTATCTTCATCGTCTTCATAGGAAGAGATTGCATATACATGGTGTTACCTCAAACCTTACTTGATTGGATCTTCATCATGTAACATTTCAAATTCCACCAATCATTTTAGTTGATTATGTACTTCTTGTTGTTTCAGATATTAGTCAAAAATATGTTGAAGACCAAGTCTTTCGCCAACCCCTACAAGAGTAGATCAAGACACAGCAGCGCTAAAACTGGGCGAGTCTTATTGGAGCCAATCGATGGCCAAGTTAAGGCATCTAGTTTAACAAGGTGAGTTTGAGAGGCAAACGGGTTAAACATGGAGACCATGGCCCCCCATTACCCCTAGTCTTGGACTTGGTACCTTTTCAAATTATTCACACAGCCTTTAAGATACTCAATGGGGGACTTTTGGGATGCTAGGTGGCAGCAGACTTACTAGGGCTCAATTTCATGGCTCTGTCTACCGCCAAATTTTGCGCTTATGATCCCCATTCTCCGCTTATTCTGCAAGCACCGACTTTCTGTGCTAACAATGTAGCTGTGTAAGCGAAGAATGCCTAGTAGCGTAGAGTATGCACGCACACAAGTAAAAATTCTCTGCTAGCCTGTGAAATATGCTTCACATGAGCGCAGAATTCCCCTGCTTAGTTGCCGATTCTTTGCTTACGGTAAGCAGAGCCATGAAATTGGGCCCAAGTGAATCCATAGTTCTCGGCAATGTGCACAAGCTCAGAATTACGTAAACAATGGAAATTTACCTGGTAAGTAAGTCTGCTGCTACCTAGTGTTCCAGTGTTCTTCGATAATTCAAAATCTGCTGTCCTTGCAGAGCCTGATTTCATGTCACTGCTTAACACAGAATTCGGCACTTCCGATAGATTCACAGGCTTTACAGAGTGCCATAAGCGCAGAATTCTGTGGTTGCAGTGCCATGAAATTGGGCCCTGGATGTTGTTAGTTCAAAGTACCTCCTTTGTTTTTTCCATAAGCAAAAATCTTCAAAGTCAGATTGATATTGTATACAACAAGTCAAACCGAGTCTCAAACAATTGTTTTGTTTTTTCCTGTTTTCGTTGTTGCAGGCATTCAGCAGCAGGTCTTCCATGATTGCCATGGAAGGTCCAAGATGCGCCAATGATGTGTACGCCACTGTAGGAGGGACCTCACTGGTTCCATTCTCTCTGGTTTCTGTAAATTGAGCTATGCAGGCCTTGCAGCAAAATGCGTCTGGAGTGTGCATGGACTTCGCCCCAGCCATGTTGTTGTTATTGTTTTGTTTTATTTCAAGCAATTGAAACGTGAACTTAACATGGTTTTTGCAATGATGCGTCTCAGGTTGAAAGAGCGCCCTCTGGCGGGACTTCCTGGTGTAATTAATGTTGATCAACGAGAACGGTTGTGCAGGTGCATCTGATAAACTTGGCTGGTGTCATGGACTTTTGCATAGAATAGACCTTTATCTTGCTGTGGTCACTTGTGTCAGGTATCCTGCATACGAGAGTGGCAGTTCTATTCTCACATCATGAAAGGAACCAGACTGTATTTTCCTCCCAGCCTCGGTTTGGTTACATTGGGTCGAATAGAAGAATAGCAAGATGGCCGCACCATGATAAAGGTCAATTGGTGCGATATAAACTGCATCATCAGCTTGTTTCGCTGTTCGCATGGCCAGTTCGGTTACAGTGAGGGATTTTTTATGTTATTTTTTTTTTGGGGGGGGGGGTGGTAATGATTCTGTTTTTTAGAATCACTTATTCATACCCGACCAAACAATGTCACCGGTGCCCAGTATTGCTCAGAGGTAATCAGGTACTTTGAAGTTGGATCAAATAACTCCGGACATCAAGTACATGTATCATGCAGTGGATGAATGAACGTGCCTACCAGCCTTACATTTTGAGCTGTTTGGTCACACATGTCAAGCTAATGTATCAGAACATAACAATCAAGTTTCTGTTTGATCTAACCATAGTATACTTGACCAGTTACAAAATTTCAGTGGGAGGAACAGCAGACGAATGGACAGCCCATGTAGATTGCATGTTGAATCAACATGCTGTGCAAAAATGATATTACGGTGTTCCACCATGGGCTGTTATGCCCCACCAATTAAGTGCCTGTTCCTTTTTTGATGGGAAGATGTATATCAATTACGTTTTGTAATTATTGAAGATGTTAGTATACATAGAAAAAAAGAATTGGATTGTGAAAGGTAACAAAAAGAGTCTTTTAGATGTGACATTCCTCTTTTTTTCTTCTTTTTTTCTTTTTTTCCACTTTAACTGAAGAAGAGCAACACAGTGATACCAAATATTAATTTGATTTTCCTTGCAATCTTAAAAGATATTGAATTTTAGAAGTATTTCATTTTGTTATTTGATGTTATGAGTGCGGATTGCTCATTTTTATACACAAGAAGATATGCTTTCACTGAGGGATTTCTACTAAAAATATGTATGTACTTTGGATCAAACTGTTTGTGGTCTTTGTACAGGTTTTGATACTAAACAGCGACTGTTAATGTTTGCTTTGGGTCCAGAATTTACAAAGAACAAAAGAAAAAGTTTTGAAAGTTTCTCTCAGCAGTAGTACTCTTTTAAATCAAAATGAAGGGTTTTAAAACATTCCTTCAAAGTCTTTTATTTCCTTGGATTTATGAGTTTCTTGTGAAAAAGCAATGTACATCAGACATCAAGTTGGAAATTAATCTGCATATGTTGTAGCAACATGGAGGTACGTTAGTCATAGAATGGACTAGAGAATGCTGCTTTTAGCTTGTTGAAATTTCACACAGTGTGCTGTTCAGTTTTACTCAGAAATAAAATGAAACAGTGTTTCCTTCAGTAGAGCTTCGCTTACTGTATTTGCTTTCGAACAAACACAGTATGGGTAATTCCACAGTGAGTCCCTTCAGTCCTCAAACCGCCCTCAACCACCCTTGAAATTTGACGGTTTCTATTTCAAGTTCAACTTTGTGTTTGTTTGATACGACAAGACATTGGAACACATTTTGTGCACAACTTTTTCTGTGCACATAACAAACTTTACTTTGTACACAAATAATCTTTTAAAGCGCAACAAATATGTCCAGGCACTGAAGAGTCTTGTGACTTTCCCTACACTGCCTAAGGACGCAAGTGCTAAAGAGTTAATCTGGATGTCTGGACATTTAGCAAATCAAATGGCTGTAAATCAATTTGAAAGTCAAACCTGAGTGTAACGCGAGTCACCATGAAATTGCCCATTACATTATGCAGGATAAGGTGGAAATGGAAGGTAGACACACTGGAAATTTTAGTCTCAAGATTAATTGCGGTTGAGGATGCCAGGTAAACTGGGTCAATGCATGGACATGTAGCGTTTCTAAGAAAAGGACTAGTCATATAATACACCTGAGGAAACAAATACAATTACAATATTTGCTGATGCTCGACTACGGCCAAGCTAGACCGTTTGTGGTTAAGACAATTTTGGGCAGAACATCTTTAAGAAATTTTGGCCATTTTCAAAACCAATATTTAGGTTTGAGCTTGGGCAGCTTCAAATTCTTAGACAACATGCACTTATGGTGCAGGGCTTCCAACAGGCAGCGGGAGCCATGTTTGAAAAAGGTCTGTGTCCATGTCTGAGACTGCGACTTTGTACGGCCATGTCTCTAACATCTTGCAATCTATGTATTATTTGTGAGAGCAGGGCCACATATGAACACACTCTTCCCAAAGTTGGAAGCTGTTTTTCTTTTATGTCAGTAATCAGCTGTTTTTAATAAATATACTACAAAATTGCTGCAGGTTTTAATTGATGCTGGCATTATAATTATTATTGTTGCGTAGAACAAAAAATAGCGTGGTAAGTTTGATGTGGCAATTCAGGCACGCTTGTTTATTTTACTGCAAAGTCTTAAATGAGTGTTCATTTAGAAAATATTAATTTTCCTTAGAATGTTAATTTTAAGTTATTTTTTAAACTTCAATAGGTCTGAAATGGAAAATCTTTGGTTTCTTGATGTTAAAGATTTGATATGGCAATGGTAACTCATTTCAGTGGTTGGTTGTCAACTGAATATCTTGATTTAACTACAAAGGAGCAAAACACACTTTACTGTAGTCTCAAAAACATTTGCCACTGTCTCTTCTGCTGTACCTTACCTTTATCATGTTTACAACTCTTTAAATGTCCATAAAAACAATATCAATATTTCATGAAGATCTTCATACACATTAGTTCTGGGCGGGTTTATTTGTCTAGCGAAAGTTAGAGAACCAGTCACAGTATGCATCACAAAGCATTTGGGTTGCTGACATGTTATGATGTAAGTTTTGAAGCTTTCCAGGGTGGGTTTGGGTATTTTTTGTCATTCTTATGGCTACAGCCAAGTGGGGAGAGGTCTGTTTTTGGAAGGAATGTTGGCAAGCTTGTTGTAGTCATCTTCAGGATTCATGTTGTTGGTTTAAACTCTGCACAGTTGTGTGTTAGATTGCACTATATAACTGATCCCTGGTTCCCCGTAGTGCACTTTTGTTTCTTGTGGATTTGGTCGTAAGATGATCAGGTATAAACTCAGTGTGTGCTATTAAAATCATCAATCTGTAGATGTGTATACTATTCCCGTATTTGAGATTCCAATTCCGACGCCCATGAAACAAAACTTGTCTTGGTTTTTCCCTTCCCGTCTTCCCATTGTTAACCTTTTATGGAATTAGTGTATTCCAGTCTAGACACAGCTACAGTAGGTTTCTCACAGATCACTCATAATCCTCAACAGTTCTAACAGAATATGGCGCCAAGGTGCTGTTGGTTTCAAGTCATCATCCTTTAGTCAAGGTTTGCCATGATGGAATACTGATGTTGTACATGACTTTGAAGTGGCAGGGGTCTATCACAACGAGGGGGTTCCATAGGGGGTGTTTTCATCAGCCTGGAAATGTAGGATTTAATGGCAGTGATATCATAATTCTTTACTTCAAACAACTCATTGCTTTGTAAAGAACTAAATAACAAATCCAATGAATGTTTAACTTCATTTCTGTTTCATATGCCAAACCCTAGAGATTCATTTTTTGTACCTATCCGAAAGATGTGTTCTGCTGGGAATGCAAAAATGTAATTTCTTGAATATTGGGTGAGGTGTATCAATTGCACTGTAGGTATATTTTATGGTATGATTGTAGATGTGACCACGATCAAGTCACAATTCTGTTGCCAAATTAAGGTTTAAAGGACAAGCTGTGATGGTAGAGCCTCGGTCTTTCCAATGAAGCGCCGTCATGCAAATATTCGATGCATAAGTGCATTGTTGAGAATATAAACCAGGTGAAATCTTGGCTGCTCCATTTCACGAGGCGAAAACGAGTGAAACGGAAAAGCCAAATTATTTCCTCAAGTGATTGTATTCTTCGACATTGTTCAAACAAAACGTATTCAGTATTTGTGTTATATAACTCACGTAAAGATCGTTGTCGTGTGACATTTGTTTCACAGTAAACACAAAATAGACACAGACACTCCTCCACCCCCACTCTATTCTGCGATGACTCGGCCTTGTCTCATGTGGATTAATGAGCGGGGAATGATAATTATCCATATAGGACTCCTATATTAAATATTGGAGCATCGTGGCAGTAAACATGGCAAGATAAAGAAAACATGATGCGTGCTCCACCAATCAAATGACAAGGATCTGTGTGTGTGGTATATAAATTATTTAATAGCCACCAACACAATTAACCTGCATGTAAAATATTTGACAAATCAAGCTTTGGACCAAAAAGTTGTTTTTAACTGCAATGTCCGGGTCAACCATGAAAGTACATTAAATATGTAAATAATGTTATATTTATATTGAACTGTCAAATTAATAATATCATCTCATCAAGTGCTTAAAGTTTCTTAATTGGGATGGATTCCCAGCTGATCGTGGTAAAGAAATTACTATTTGAATTCAAATTCTTAGTTGGAACAGAGTTCACATGGACTTTTTTTATACACCTGGCTCTGGCTAATGGTAGCCACTTTATAACTGTGTACTCTCAGCATGAAGCTTTTGAATGGCTAATGAAGCCTTAGCCAGTGCTGGAAATGTGCTCTGACCAAATTTGTTCTTCCTAAAGAAGAGTAAGGGAAGTTTTATTTTCAGTATTTCCAAAAATTGTTGAAACAAGGAGTTTTTAGAAGTCAGGTTCAGATGTAAGACTTAGAATGTTTCTTTATGAATTAGTATAAGCGAAGCAATCTTCAACACCTGGAATGCTAAAAGGAACTGTTTCGTTTTTATATCTTATTGTGTACTTGAGTTGTTTTTATTGGAAGGTAACTGTCATACCGTATGTAAAAGTAACACATAATCTGAGTTGCAATAATGAAATTACATAAGTGCTAATGATAATTGTGTACCAAATATTTTTGAGAACGAAGTGGATTTTGTGGTCTCGGGAAGAAATGGAGTAGGGAAATGGAACTGCTCTTTGATTTTAGTGCATAATTTGTTTTATAACTGTTACACACTTGTAGCATATTTGCATGAGTAGATACACATTATTGGGTGTTTTTGCTACCTACAACATGTAATTTCCCCTCTGACATGCGTCACTATCTAAACTAAAAGCACTGTGTTTAAGCATTACATATGAAGTGAGGACCTGAGAACAAAAGAAGTCCACATAATGAGGGACTTGGAAACACTCTGTGGACTTACACATGCCCCCCAGTGGGTTTTGTTGATGTTGTGTTTTTAGTCATGTCCACAGAGTGTATGCAACACAGAGCTGCATATTCTCACATGTGTATTTCTACAAATGTCTTGGTGTGTCAACCACACTCTTACTTAGTGCTCATTGTGGGTAACATGTACTTACGGAAAAGGGTTTCCTAATGGTTTGGACATCACTGTGCAACATGTGGCTACATGAATGAGAAGAGTGCAATGTACATGTTGGTTCTCAAACCTTTTATTACTTAAGTACACGTATCATTAAGGCTTATTTTGTTCACAAGGCCAAGTATCTTGGCAAGTGGCTGTTAGCTAAAGTAGCTGCAGCCAATGATGTGTGCTGAGGATTTGGCATCAAAAATAAGGAAGTATTTACTTTTAACTTAATCGCTGGCCAAAGATCCATTTCTGTATTAGAATTGGGGGTAAAGCAGTTTTTGAATACAGCTTTTGTTCACATCAAGCTTGTGTTTTGATACGCAAACAGAACAGTCCCTATATATATTAGCGCACTGTTGCTCAACAGGTTTGGTCCACTTGTATGGTTTACATCTACAATGTTATATTCAAGTTCATCTTGTTTTTGTGTGTAATTATTAACAGTGTTATGATGTTCAAATTTGATCGAGCATTACTCTTAAAATAATGCACATGTATACTACTTTATTCCTACTTAAAATTCTGGAGTGTTTCCAAGCAAGAAAAACATCAAGTATATCTTTCTTATTTCAAAATGAAAACTTCAAAAATTTGTGTTAAAAAGTTCAGCTTTTACCCCATGTCAAGTTGACCGTAACAGCGTATTTACATTGGCAGCAACATGAAACAGGGATTTTGACCTCTTAGTTTGTTTTTAATTCATGTACAGTTTCATCAAGTTCATCTCTGACAGAAATTATCGAAAAACCAATGCCATGAAATTTTCACCCAAGAATACATTTGACAGTTTAGGCTTCAATAAGAGAGTTTTTAATTTAGATGAAATAAAGGAAAGCGAGTGTAAATTAGGCTGCATAGTCGTTCAACCAAGCAGTGTAGATCCAAGCTTTTGTAAATGTGCTATACTTTTTTGCCGGCAGCACTTTTTTTTTTTAAAGCATAAATCTGAAAAGGAAAGCAAACATGTTTTTTTTTAACTCAAAAAGGACAGAAATGTAAAATTTATATAACAAATACAGGTGAAGGATTATAAACAACTATTTTTCGCTAACTTTCTCATGTGAGGAGCATGACGTAATTAAGAAAATTGATTCTATTTTTTCAAGTGTTAAATTCAAGGGTCTTTATAAAGACTCTTAAACCAACCAAGGTATTAAATAAAAAATGCACATGTAATGGTGAAAGAAATATTTGTTTGGTGTCGTCTTTGTTTATTAATTCTCAATTGGTGTAATTATCTCATTAATAAACCATCATCATTAATCAACTACTACTTGCACCTGTGTCGTTCAAGAAATAAACCCCTTCAGTGAAACAAGCATTTGTTTGAACCTTGCAGCAGGACTTTTCTTTGAGAGATTGTTTATAAGTAATTTTTCTTCTTTTTCGGATTAAGCTGGAGTCAATATAGTGAATGTTTTGGGGAAGTCATTAGCTATGATGATTCCTTGTTCAGAGCTTGTTGCAAGCTCCTCAATGAACCCAAACCAATAAATGACCAGACCGGAACCAAAACGATTTACATAGCTCCATAACTGGTCTTTCATATAATTCTCATGACTGTGGTCATCACCGAACAGCGCTTTGCTTTCAATCCAATTAACAACCCTTCCTCCAACAGCTATTGGCACTTGGAGTTTAATGTCTGGCGTCTTGTCGTAACCTTTCTTTCTCATATCGTCTTCATCTAGAAATGCCAGATGATGATCCTGGAGGGTCTTTTTCAAGTGGACTTCCAGCTCTTCCCCAATGGAATGCTTAATGCTGTCCACAACCGGTCCATAGCTGGAATCCACTAATGAACACTGTTGTACCTCAAGGGACAATGCTGGGTCCATTATCAGACAAGGATCACGCAACATTTTAGTCAGTCTATTCTTAGGGACTGGTGCCTCACCGCCAGAAAGATGAAAGAGATACCTCTCAACTATGACACGGGCGAGAAGTGCAGGGCTTAAGTCAAGCTCATTGGCAAGTTGTACCAGTATCATGCCTTGAGTGTTGGAGGGGTCTGAGCTGCGTTGCTGGTACTGAGTGTAGTACTTCTGTGCTTTGTACGGGGAGCTGTAGACTCCATAGTTCTTCTTAGTCTTTAGCTGGACATACTGAGAATAAATGCTGATCAGTGTGTTGTGGGACACTGTTGGAAACACTTTGTTGACCTGTGCCAAAGATTCTGTTGTGCCATCGCACCGTTGTGACTCAAAGCATTGAATTATCTCTTTATACTCGCTTCGTTTCATCTCTGTACAGTGTCAACACTCTCTTCTTCCTGCTTAACAGCCGTCGCTTCTTGTGTCTGTTTAGCCGTTTTTGCACTCTGTGTTCTGAGTTGTGCCTCCGCGATATCACCAAGGGCCTCCTGTATCCTGACAAGGAGGGCCTCTCCTCTCTGTACCACCTCACCAAGCTTCTGGGCTGCTTCCTGATTCTCCACCTCCAGGTGCTTCAAGGATGCTTGCTGTATTAGAAGAAAACACACATTTTAACAGATGATTATTTAGGGACAAAGTTTCGATCATGACCCTCTTCACTACACAGAATATTTATCAATGCAAAAAACAAGTCCTGCATCTAATAAATCCAACACTTTATTATGCAGGATTTGTGGTGTTGAGATAGCAACAATTAATTGCCAGTAGTTATAAGATCATTTAAGTTTAATCAACAATGGCAGAACCTTTCAAGTTGAAACATTATATTAGTTTTATGGCATTTTCAAGGAGAATAAGGCAACAAAGTGATCATGTACAATTCTACAATCAATATTCACGCAAGCTTATTTTTTTCTCAAGAATTATTACATTTAAGCCAACCCTATTTTTGGGGTTTATTGGTAACAACACGACCGTAACGTACTGCTTTCTAAACAAAGTTTGCTGCAGAGGAATTGCAAGCAAACTAATCACGACATTTTCAACAGTAAGTTGTTAACTACAGCTCACAGCAAATGTGTGGACTCGTCATCTTTAACAAACCTGGGTTGTAATAATGTTAAAAATACCAAAACCTGAAATTCATTCTGACCTGAAGTTCAACAGTCGACTCTTCACTCGGCAGTGAGTCAATGAGGACATCAATATCTTTGGCTGTCCTAGCAATGAGTTGAGCAAACAGCTGGGTATAGTCCTCTTGTGGACCAGGTCCTGGCTCCTGCTGAAGCGTTACTCCCTGTTTCTCAAAGCCGGGGAACTTGGCTGGTGTGGCACTTTGCTGAAGCACACCAATGCTGTTACAGAAATGTTCTGCTAGCTGTAAAAACAGTAAGTTAGATAACAAAATAATAGCTATGGTTTAGAATGCTTTATGAAGCACTAATTTAGGGAAAAATTATGTATCCGGCCTCTTTTTCACTCATAAGTCATTGTTCTAAATAAAACAGCAATATCTCATTTGATTAAATAAGATCATTTTCATTCATAATGAATAATGAAAAAGTTATGGAAGATACACGCAGAATACAGAAATACAGAAATTTGTCCCTAATTTCATCTCTTCTCAATATTGAATTTGAAACCCTTACAAACTGGGAAGTTTGGCTAGAGTGTGGCCTCAGCCTCGAACAAACAAAGTGCATAGTAAAGTCAAAATTCCAATTTCCTTTTTTCTACTAATTATTTTTGTCTATTTTGACTACAAACTACAACTCGGGGAATGTCACTCAAATTGTTTGGACTTATCGACAGATTAATAAGATAATAAGATTGGAATGCCTGATCCCAGTGGTGATATGCCTAACAGTAACAGTAACACTCAAGTCCCAATCCTTCCGTGTACCTTCACACTGTGCCTTTTTTAGTTTTAGAACTTGCACCGTGGGTGAGTGTACGGTATGTAGTCGATCAGCCTACCAACAAGTCCGAAAATTGGGCAAACATTTTTTATTGTTTACATTTTTCTCGTTTTTTCTTTAATAATGGGTCACTGGGAAACACAATACAAGTCAACAAAATATATGAGACCATTTACTTTCATTATGTGGCCAACACAAGGATACAATATATCTTCCCAGTCTTATAAAAATACAAAGAAATACCTGATTGACAGCGTCTTGTAATTGAGTTACTCTGTCAGCCATGTTTTTATTTTCATGTCTCCGTAAGTTTCATGGACCTGGACGGTTGGTGGCGCTATTTACATTGCGTTCATTGGATTCCGACGTCGCATTTCTGTTCATTACCGCGAGATCTTGCGGGAGCTAGTTGTGTACCCCTGTGGTCTTCGACAGACACAGGGGATTGGAACCAGCCAGAGAAAAAGACAGGTACCCGATTACCGCCAGATGAACGCAGTAGTAGGGGTCGGGGTACTCGACGACTTGATGCCGTGACGTGATTCAAAATGGTCACCACCCATGCTTGATTTATGTAAACACCGCATCCGGATGTTAATTTTGTGTGACTTAATGTCTCTAGAGGTAAGCTTTATCGTGTAGTTTATTTAAGTTCAAAATGTAGAATAGGAATAGGCCTCATGGAACCTGTGTAAACACTAACATTTTCCTAAAACGAGTTATTTTGTAGTATTTCTATTTCCACCTTCATGCCGGACGTATCTTAAAATGTTTGGCCCGTGGCGTACATTGTTGTAGGTCATTGTATTGTGCTAGTCAATGGCCATTTGCTGTCAATCAAATGAAACAATCGACTTCTTCTTTTGAGAGTATCATGGTTACATAATCTTTTACCACTTTGTGAATATTGTTTTTCTACCTCGCGTGGATAGTTGTATCTGAGATCAATGTGTGGGCCTAATAATAGGCCTAGGCCTACATGTTTGAAAAGTGAAACTAGGGGGAAATTAGCCTACATGTAACGTCAGCTGTTATAAACTGTTTCAATACCAAACAACATGATCTGTAAAAGACACCGTAAATGAAGGGGGTTAGGCGGGTATCGATTTAAAAATGAAATTTTCGGATTTTAAGTTGTGATTTCTTTGAAAAAAAATCATCGAATAAAGAGAGCGCGATACAGTATAATTTTATTTCTGGTTGATAATGATATTCAATGTTGTGTGTATTCTAACTTCGGTTCAAATTTTGTTTGACATTTGAATCGTTCATCTTTGGAAAAAAAATTGTAGAATGTGAGCTCTTTGTAAAAGGAACAATTCAACATGTACGGCCCATAATGATAACAATAGTTTAAAGTTTAAAGTTTTCCCCTTTTTCTTGACGAAAATAATTAAAATTTAAATTTTAATTTTCAGTTTGAATTTTTTTTAAAGCCCAGTAAAATTAATATATTGTGAAATCGAAAATCGTTTCCAACAAAATTGTAATTATTTTATATATTTTTTTAACAACGATAATTCTGAGTAGCCCCTGACTTTTTTTAAAAGAAAAAAAAATGTGTACACAGCAAATACAAAAATGATACGATATTTACTATACTATTGATGCTGAAGACAAATAGGCATAGGCCTACGTATATAAATTAATCTAAGAATTCTATTTGGGTCACTTAGATGAAAGAATTGTTACCAGAGTGTAATTTCCAATAAGGTATTCTACAAAGACCCAGGCATTTATTGTGTGAATGCAGTATAATTGAACAGGTGTTGGTGGTGAGTTCAACTTTAATGGGCAAAACTGTTATTGTCTGTACCTTTGTTAGTACGCTAGTATCATTTACTTAGGTAACGGTATATAGCCTGTCCTGGGCCCAATTTCCGCACAAAATTTTTTTTAAGCACAGAAAAATCTTGCTTCGCAGAAACACTTTACCAGCTAACATATCATGAAGTTCCAATGTTGCCACTGGTACCCCGCTCATG
>CM021532.1:17775130-17786033 GCA_010994315.2 Pisaster ochraceus
TAACAATGCAAATCCATGGTAAATGCGCAAGATGGCTGCCTAATTTTCTTGCTAGCCTGTGGATCACGCTTACACTTTAGCAAATTTTTCCGCTATAGTTAGCACAAAAATTTGCTTACCGTTAGCAGCGCTACGAATTTGGGCCCTGTTTAATTGCTGTTTGCACTTATTAAACACCACCTTTAGTTATGCTTGAACTGGACGTAAAGGGTAAGATGTCCATATAGACCAACGACATAGCGGAAGAGGGTCAAAGAGCAAACTGCACTTGACCTCTGCTTTTTCTTAGTGAAGCTCTGATAACAAATTGTTTTAACAACGGCTCATCCAAACACACCGGTGTGTTTTATATTCTGTTATAGATAAACGTTTTGTTATTGCCCTTTAAATAATGCTTTTGAACGTGACAAAATGTGTGTGCCCGGGCACTGAAAAGGTCTGTTTGAAGTCAGGGGAATACAAAACGGTCAGCCTAGTTAACATGTAGGAATAATGCAGATGTCAGCACCCATTTTTGGACTTGGCTTTCTCTATAGTTTTGGTTTTATTTCCTGCTTTCTAAAGGTTTGTTTGGGTGCGGTTCTTAGTGGCACCTCTTCTGAGGTCAGGCGTGTGAGATTCTATTTTTCAGCGTCCTCTCAACCAATGGTTCAGTGCGCGAATTTAATTTGTTTTAATATAAATGTCTCGTTTTGCTGTCTGCCTGATATTCGTTTTGAATTATGATCGTATTCACCGCACTCGTATACTCAGACATTAGGCTGAGAGGGGCTTGTTACCCGAACATATAATACTCAGATATTTATTAGAGTACTTGGGACTCAGGTACTTGATGTACTCGTACACCACGTCCTACTCACAAGTACTAAAAGCTCAACATGCAACCTCGTTCCCAGGGGTGATTGATCTCGCCGCGCAAATTTTTCCCAGCATGCCTTGCTCGATCATAACCCCTGGAATTGGTTCATTAAAATGTGCCAACCTAGCACATTTTAATTATGCATGCGATCGATCCACTCTACGCGCCCGCTCAAGTATGGTAACGCGCAAAAAAGGCATCAAGTCAAACAGCAACTGGTCCCCTGTCATTCTTCTTAGAACTTGTGATATGTCTAACTGTATGCACTAGTTAGGGTGACCGTGTAAAAACTGTAATCTGGAAATGATTTGAACAGACAAAAATTCTTGCTTATTGAACATGACAAATTCCCATCTATGTGTATTTTTAGCTTACCACTGATGCAGCGCACTGTGGTATAATATTGAGGGTAACCGTAACCTAGTTTATTTAGCAGCTATCTAATTTCACTTGGTGGAAACAAGAACAAGATAAGGCAACACGAAATTAAATTGTCCTCCCTGATACGTGTAACCTAGGGATTCTTCTCAATTGAGTATGCATGGCCAGTGCTGTTCGTGTGCTTAATTATTACTCTGTCAGTTTAAATTGACAAGGACAAGTTGACTTTGTGTTTCCTTATTTTTTGGAACGCCCACCGAAAGCCTTTTCACGTTTGGGGGTCAAACGTTTTTATAAATGCCAATTGAGCGGCACGTTTTTGAGTACTTTAATTAACCTCCCCATTTATAATTCAATAATTCACAATTTACTTGGTCTAAAATTAAGTTTTAATTAGGCCTATATCTGCTGATATTGAGAGAGCACGAATGGAAAATTATTTACGGCAATGTATTATTATATTTAAAAAAATTCTCCATAATATAATATACCTATATAAACGCTCGAACGTTTTTTATCCCCCACAAACTCCTCCACCGTCCACATCATCGACAACTGGCGTTAAATGAAACCTTCTTGTCAGTCCACTATGGCATGGTTATGTCCCTCGCTTTCTAAGATTTTACTCGTACTTCTTATCGGTACCTCCAACAAGGTTACTGGAAGATGTAAAACCGCAGGTACGTGCCCATCTGGTTGGGACCAGTGGGGAAACCAGTGCTATCGAAAGACTGAAAGCAATCTACCGTGGGCTGAGGCGCGAGATGTGTGTGTCGAAATTGGAGGCGTAATGACTGCTCCTCATTCCCGTTCAGAAGAGAGCTACCTCTTGAGTTGGACTTCAGGTGGTGAAATATGGATCAACTGTAATGATATAACGCTCGAAGGTATGTCCTTAATTATTTGTATTTTTAGTTTTTTTACTGAGACTGTGGAAGTCTCGCGCGTATTTGAGGTTGTTTCCTTCACGTGTAAGCAATGCACGTGGGACAAAAGTGGTCCCCAAAAATGTTCAAATAGAGTGACTAGTTTTACTACGCCACGAGACAAAGCAGTCAATATTTGTTTTATAACACCTCTTCCTTTGATTCAATCTGTATACTTTAATAACATTAAAACAAATCGCGGACGGGGCTCATTGTCCTCCATTTTTCTGGTAGAATCAATCGTCAAACAACTTTACGTACGTGGCAATCAATCGTCAAACAAGAACTGTACAATCTTACGTTGAAATACCGAGTTTTGACAAAATAAGAGGGGACCAGACTATTGCTATTACGTTCGTTCTCTAAACCGTATTTCAAATGCACACATGTTGTTCATTACACCGGGTTCGAGGTTGTCAAGCAGCTCGTTTAAATCAATGTTTGAAGTCAATGTAGTCAGGGTACCAGGGTATCCATTCACTAGTACATCGGTCGCTAGGCTGTCGTTGAATAGTTCGTTGAATAGTTCGTTTGGTCGGGTGAACATGTACAAGAGTAAAAATGCACAACACCATGTGACACGCTCTCGGCCAATCAACAGATAGAATCAAAGGAAGAGGTGTAGGCCCTTGCACTGGCCGCCATCGTTGATGATACGTGCACGCGTGAAAGGCTATCATTGGCTGAGAATTTCAACAAAGATGGCGGCCACTGACGTCATGTGCACCATCTATAGAGATCAATGATTGTCACCATTTTGGAAGCCAATTCCTTTTGCGTAGGCCTACATTTTGACTTCCAAAATGGCGGAGAGAATAGTGCGCTGCGCGCTGTGCAATATTCTACACGCTAAAATCTGCCGGGTCAGAAACGGCCCAGATTCCAGGGCCCAATTTCATAGAGCTGCTTAAGCACAAAAACTAGCTAAGCACAACAAAATTATGCTTACCATATTAAGGTTACCAGCCAAGCTACCATGTCACATGTACAATTTGTGAATGGTATCCTGCTCAAATCTGCTTAGCAGACAATTGTTAAGCAATCTTTTCTGCTTAAGCATTTCTATGAAAATGGGCCCAGTTCGCAAGGGCCTGCTCATTGTGTCAATCTGACTCGAAACTGTGTTAAACAGGCGCAAAACCCGAGCAAAAAAACCCAAAATTTTTAATGAGTTCCCGAGTCAACCTGGCTTCAAAACGGGTCAAGCCCCCTTGGACTTGGAATCTGGGTCAATTCTGTCACGGGACCTTATGGAGTGACCAAAAGAGATCACCAAATGCAGACTTTCGTCGTAATGTTATTTTACTTATTCAAATTGTTTTCAGTGGGTGAAACTTATAATCAATTATATCTAAGTACGGTTCAAGATCTCCAAAAAATTGGACTGGAATATTAAACAACAACAAAAGTTTCACATCTTTTTAATTAGTTATTTTTTAAACTTCATTTTGACTTTATTAATTACTTTTGATAATCTGAAATACCACTAAATTTACAGACACAATTTCTCAAGCAAAGAAACACACAACCTGGCAAAGTTTCACGTTGATTTCTATTGTAGGGAGTTGGGAATGCAAGGAGGGGACAACTACTGTTGACTACAGGAGGTGGGCCTCAGAGCCTGATAACAATGGTGGAGACGAAAACTGTGCTGGGCTGTTGGAGGCAGGATGGAATGATATTGCATGCACCTGGAATCGGCCAACTGTGTGCAAGAGACCTATTCCCACCATCTGGGTTTAAAGTGAAAGTTTACGTTTGGTAAAGACTCATTAAAGACTTATTTGGTTAGAAGTACAGCAGCTTTTGATAGTATAAAGCATTTTTGGAATCATTTCACTTCGAGGTTATGTGGTTATGGAAAAAGATATTAGTTTTTTCCCCGCAAAACTTCGAATCTGAGGAACGTTACTATCAGTAACATTTCTCAGATTGTGTATTCTCATTACGGATTTGTCTTTCTGCGTGGACATAACCGCTCCGAATTTTTGGCGATATCTAAAAAATGTACCACCTTTTGAAATGAAATTTTACCAAAGGTATACTTTGCCTTTCAAACCAGCGGAGACACCAAAGGGAACAGTGAAAAAGTGCAAAAGTTAAACCGTTTGTTTATTTACATACTATAGTCTATAAGATTGTAATTAGTATTATATATGTTGTTTTAAATGCATATTTGGCGATACAGTTATTAAGCATGGTGGCGTCCAGGAAAGAGCAAAGTTAAAGACTGTTTGGGGGGAGGGGGGCATCGGAAAAATATGTCCTCCCAGACCTCTGTTCATAAGATGCACAAATATAAAATAAATGTAGTTTTTTAAAGTTTTTTTTTAAACATTGCATTCGTAGACGTACCAAATCAAATCATTATTGGGAAACAGAATCACAAAATATAATTTAAAATATAAACAACCAGAATTTTGAAGAAAAAAAAAGGACTGGTAAAATAGAATAAAAAAGAGCTTAAAATGCCGTTAAATTTCCATGAAGCCTGGATTCAAAACTTAAATAATAAATCACAATTCACAAGGGAAACTGACTGGGTAATTTTTAAATGATTAGGGGTATTACAAAGAAACACTGACTAGAGCAGGGCTTAAAACAATGACATCCGGATTAACGTTCCGGCGTTCTACTAACTAAGCTATCCTTAGCCCTATGTTGGCGGTCTCCCTATTTTGGCAAATTTGTCCGGGTGCCCGGGTAAGAAGCCATTTAAATACAACCGTTAAATGTGCTTGTTATTGTTTGTGCCGAAAAAAAGTTATTCAATATCCTAATTACTAATTCAACAATTTTCAGAAGAACATTATATTTTTTAATATATTAGAAAACACAAAAGATTGATTGAGCACAATAATTATGTTGTTTTAACTATTTGATTACCATTTTACTTGATACAAACGCCACATGAACACCATATTATAATATTAAGATATTAGTAAGTTTTGTATTAACCTAGCTACCTTACATTTAATTATATTCAAGCAGAGGTATAATACTATGACTGGAGCCTCGCACTCAAATGTTATCGACCAATGCCACCGTATTCTTAATAATATGGAAATATTTGCACGTAGATACAGATGTTTTGTTTTAATACTTCACAATGAGCTAAATTAAACCAGACTGTGCGTATTGTGTCATGCTCAAATAATAACCAAGCTTTCAGTTAATTTAGAATTATAGACATTGATGTTGACAAAATGCCATATAGATAATTAAGTTTACACACAGTAGGCTTTTGAACTTTATTATAAGTGCGGATGTTTTTGAGTGTGCAGTCTTTTATAAGTGAACAGTTATGTCAACAGTGGTCATGTGACAGTTCATACTTGGCACTTTTCTCTACAAATCTACACAAAATCCAACTATTTATCATCTTAATCTATTTAAAAACACCACGTAAATATGGTATTATGTAATAGTTGTTTAATATGAGTTCATTACACAAAAAGTTATATGTTATCAATATGTCAAAGTATGATATCAATTTTCAAAAGAGAATGTTGTTTCTAGCTATCACAAAGTATACTATAATATAAGCCGACGTAAAATCTATTTCTTAAACGTTCAATATTAAGTTTTTGACCAAGACTTGACATTGAGTAAACTACAGTATTTATATTCAAGGTAAGGCATATAGTGGGTGTTTCTGTGGTTGAGGATTGAACTTGTCGTGTGCTGGGAAAGGGGCGTAAGGCCGCAAGCCCTTCTTCCAGGCACACAACGTATATTGTCCTACTAACACAGCGTCCTGAGCAATAAAATAGAAAAGTAAATAAAAAAAGAATCTGGCATTCCAGTTACATTTTTGTTGCTAGAATTGCCCCAAAAAGACACGTTTTCTCATTCCCATGCAGACATTTAACTTATGACTCAAGGAATGCCAGAAAACCGACTCAAACTTTTGTGCTCACTATATTATGATCTGAAATATGTTTACTGTAAAGATTAGTCCTCAATGGATATTATACTTCTTTACGATAGATATATATATATTTAAACAGTTTGGCGTTTCCCGCCACTAACTATATCTGGCCGATCGACACTTATGGGTCGTACATGCACTTTAACTTGAAAATCAATCTTAAACATAATTTATAAAAAGAAAACTACAAGACTTGATTAAAAATACTAATTAAAGTTCAATATGTATTTTGCGTTGGTTGAATAAAACAACAAATATTGATTCAAATATGAAGAGGATCAAACGACATGTTTACTTGAAAGTCGAGTCCTTAGTGAATGTACAATAGCTTCTGCAAGAGTGCTAAAACTCGGTTTGTAAATTAGCATGATAAAGAAAGTCGTAAGTAACCATGGTGGTCAGCAGATAAAAGAATGGTCCAGAAATGGGCAGGAGTCAACAGAACCTGCAATTAGGGTCAATACTGACCTGGTAGTTTTTAGAGTGAATATTGTGCCCGCTCTAAGTTTGCTCTTTTGAAAGAAATAAAATAAATGTGCGTTATTCACGAGGTCTAAATTTGAACAAGTGTATGCTTTGGCAGGGTATATTGAACCTAGCGATGTAATTTACCAAAGTCACTACTGAACAACGACTAGTCGACAAAAAAACTAAAACCATGAAAATTTGTATTGAAATTGCAAACACAATTTTAACCAGTTAGGGAGGCCTATCTTAACAGTCGTCTCATACACGAAGCGGCCTGTTCGCTATGAATAAAAAAACCCAACCAATCAGTTTTTGGAAGATGGGGGCAATAAGGTAGCGTAATGCCCGAGGCCAATAGTTATTTATTGCTATACGGATGATGAACACACACTTAATTAGAAAAGTTTATTTAGATGAGGTATCGTAAGCGAGAGGTTACACTTGTCAACCAACAAATAAATATTGGTGCCTTTTGCTACATAATTTGCGTTGATGACTGGTTTTCCATTTTAAAAATAAATATTGGTGCCTTTTGCTACATAATTTGCGTTGATGACTAGTTTTCTATTTTTTAAAAAGTAAATATTTGTGCCTTTTGCTATACATAATTTGCGTTGATGACTAGTTTTCCATTTTAAAAATAAATATTCCTTTTGCTACATAATTTGCATTGATGACTAGTTTTCTATTTTAAAAATAAATATTGGTGCCTTTTGCTACATAATTTGCGTTGATGGGTAGTTTTCTATAATAAAAAATTGCAACCCCAAAACTCTAGAAATTACCCAGATTTATGGTTCTAGGAAGCCTGACCCGTTTCTATAGGTCAGGCTGATCTGGAAAGTCGTAACAAAATGGGATTTTAACTCTGACTCTATGTCATTTCACCCTTTTTGTCACTGAATCCGGATTATACTGACCAATAAATGGGTCAGGCCCAACGGGACCCGAGATCTGAGTCAGAATGGACCCATCACGAAGTACGACCATGATACTTGATATAAACAAGTTATATTGCATTCTTCTTTATGTTTTGTTTGTTTTCTTGTTACTGTTACGGTCTTCTTTGAACTTTGTGCATTTTTTTCTCCTAAATTCAGAATTAGCACAATAAACTTAGAATATTTTAAAGCATGTTTTAGATTTAAATGTTTAACCTGGCTAAAAATAGCTATATATATCATTATTAACTTGTGGGTTGTGGTGTGTGCCGAAAGGCTTACACGGAGAGTGGTTACAAATTGTATTTCTACTTGGATTCTGTGTCATTTTGACACAGCTTCCGTGTCATACTGACCGAGAAATGGGTAAGACCCCGCGGGACCTTGATCCGTGTCAATTTTGACTCGGGATATTGGAGTGCAAAGAGTCCTTGGCTGAAATGCTTCTGAGGTCGATTACCAGACTTGCCTGATTTTCATCGTACAATTCTTAATGGAGTAACCCCTTCCTATCCAGTGGCTCCGTTGGATACCTTCGGCATATGTCACGTTTTTAGCGTGGTAGTATCTGCCATTCAGATGTGAAAAAGAGCACTGATTAAACCACCAGGCGCCATGCCACTTTACGGCACAATTGCGACTTCCAGAATCATTGTTCTGATCCTTTGTTGAAAATTTGTGTCCATTTTGAAACGCCATTGAGTCTCCCGCTGTACTGGCTTCATCATAAGAGCCAACGCTGAGGGTGAACATTTCACCTACAACGGCAAACTGGCCCCAGGTAGCCCACACTGCATTATTTTCCCAACCTCCTAGATCCACTCGCATTTCGCATTGTCGAGACTCGGTAAGTTTACGAAGAATGTCATTCCCCAACCAAAACTCGGAAGTAAGACTGCCGAAGCCGGTTTTGTAGTCTGCCCAGTCACGGTAAAAGTCAACAGAGCCATCTTGTCTTTTCTGGAACACGATCCAGCCTCCTCCATCAATCTCCATTTCACAGTAGACCTGTATGCCGCCAGTCAGACCAACAGGATAAATGGTGTAGATGCCATCGACACGGTGTCCAGCTCGGTACCACATCTGACAACTGCTGTAACGTAAACTTCCATCGTAGTAGGCATTCCCTTGTAACTGAATGAAGTCAGTAGGGCTGTGATCTCCGGTGACATTGTTCAACTCACAAACCTGGCTGCTTGTGTGATAGTTGAAAGATGCACAATTCGAATCAAACGAGCAGTCTCGCCCGCATATCATAACTGAAGATGTAGTCTTTCGTTGGTAGGCAAAGTTCAGCAAGGCTCGGTTTTCAGCCAAGTAAAACATTGGAGTGTACAAATGTTGACATTGGGTGAAGTTTATAATGTAAGTCAAAAGTATGGCCAATGGGATGATAGCCATGGTGGAATCGATTGATGCATTCATAGTGTATGAGTAAAGTCGACTAACCTCATCAGCTCATCAGCTTGTTTTATAAACACTCCCTCAATGTCGCGTTCAACAAAGTTGGTTGATCAACAGTTATAATGAGTGACACTGCCCGTGTTCAGTGGTTCAAATACATTGAGACCAACTCCCACCCGCCATCTACGGTAACTTTCTTTGTTATTGCTGTCAAGGACAATATTATGTAAAGTTCTTGATCTTACCTTGGTGCATTTAATATAGAGCTACTGATGAATGATGTTAATACATATACGTTCACTGTTTTGTTTGCGTGAGGCTGCATTGATACATGTCTACTGAAGTTCAGGAACCACCTCAGCATTTCAACGAAATGAGCCTCTCTTCAAGTGAAATCAAGAGCTGAATAGGCAATTACAAATTAATCCTTGGCCTTTTGAAATGAGCTATATTCAACCGGACTCTTTAATTAGTGTCCATTTGCATAAAAACTTGCTTTTACTCAACTAATCTTAAAAGTCTGTATCATTGGGTTTCTATCTAACGATGCCTGCATGTCTGAAGGCACTGTTCATATGATATATAGAAATGCGCTCAACGTTGACAGTGTAAATAAGTTATTTACTGACAATTATGTCCATTTGCAATTAACGGATTCCACTGGAGTAAAACTAAAGTACAAGTATAGCTCAGGATCTGCAGTGTTTAATAATTCATATGAATTTGTCATGTAAGTATTTCTGGGAATACAATCGCTGGTGCGCGCGCGCCTTCGTTACGTGTAAAAACTACCTGGAAATACGTTTGGTGGATAAATGCAATCATATCTCTGGAACCCTTTATCGTACAAACTAGTCCAAAACAGTAAATTAATCCTGAGTATCTACTCCTTCATCATGTCAAACTTATTTTACATTCAGAAAACATTTTGCCACGTCATTTTGAGGGTTTTTACGTCCAGTCTTGGTCTTTTTTGTGTGGAGAAATTCCTAAAGTCTACCTGATTAATTTTAGCCGCATGAGGGCTCTTATGTTATTTATTTCAGCAACCCGACGGCCGATTGCTTAGTCCAAAACGGATTTGGGAAGTGTACATCCTGACCAACACACTGCTCTAATAAATTTTGTGATTGGACAAGTTTTTCCAACGTCATTTTTTAGTTGAACAATGAAACTTGAGTTAATTTACAGCTTCAAAACAGCCGTTGCTAAAACGTCCGTGTCAAAACTTCCGCAGTGTCAACTCTAAAACTACAACGCTTTTTTCAAAAATAGTGAATTAATGCACTAATCGGAAGGTTTAACTGGACAAACTTATATGAACAGAATCAATAACGTATACACTTTCTTCTTGGAAACATCTTGTTCTAAGATAGTGTCACACATTTTAAAAATAGCAAGATGCGTTTTGCTTCTTTTGAAAATGTTTCACTTGCTGCGTTTACGTTTTGTGTGTGTAGCGATGACATAGGCCGCGGTACCACCAACACGGTGGAATGGCCCGAGTACCATTATTTAGCCACAGCGTTACTCTTTTGGTTGTGTTTAAATGTTCTGGAAAATTAATTAAAATGTCATTAGTGATTTATTTATAATAAACAAAACAGTAACATGTCGCTTTTTCCTTTCTGCCTCAAATTGTTTGCATTAATAACGTAAGAGTTATTAACCTCTGTCCGCACCAAATCATGAAACTGTTCAGGCGCGCGCGGACCACAGTCGCTGTGTGTGTCGTGTGTATGTATGGTATAAGTTATTTACATGGGGAAAAAAGTTGACATTGTGTAAACGACAAATTCATTAAAGCCTACAGTGTTTGCAGCTTGAACTCCTCGTGAGTTTGTGGGAGCTGACGATGTATTTGAGTTGCACATAGGAGTACAGTTCACGTTCAAAGTATAACACAATTACTGCTGACGGCTTCTGTTGCAGTCAACTTTGTAATCACCAACGACATCTAATTAAGCTGTAATTAAAACGATTCTGCAGTGTT
>CM021532.1:17791975-17804126 GCA_010994315.2 Pisaster ochraceus
CTGTACCACATCTGACAACTGCTGTAACGTAAAGTTCCATCATAGTACGCACTTTCTTGCAACTGAATGAAGTCAGTAGGGCTGTAATCTCTGGTGACATTGTTCAGCTCACAAACCTGGCTGCTTGTGTAATAGTTGAATGATGCACAATTCGAATCAAACGAGCAGTCTCGCCCGCATATCACAGGAGAAGATGCTGTTTTCAACTGATAAACGTACTTCAGCAGTGCACAGTTTTTAAACAAGTACATTATTTTGAGTAGTGAGTTCTTGTTTAAAACATTCCACCCGACAAGTTTGTGTCAACAAAGTTAGAAGCAAAACCACGCCCGTTTTGGTCACTTTCATTTTTATAACAATGCGAGTCCGAAACACCTGACGAGTACACTTATCCGTCATCAAAATGTGTTTGAAAACTTGATACAGTTCTCAAACGATGGCCGTTAGTCACCCGTGACGTGTATGTTGAATGCAGCGTTATAATATCTCGGCACCTGGTTTACCGTGTGCTAGTTTTAAACAATAGGAGACGTTAATACTTGAGGTCGAGGACGCCTATGTTAATCCTCTCGTACGAAGAGTTCTCTCCCTCAAGATAATTACTTGATAAAATCCCCAAAACGGTAGATGATAGTCACCAGCGAAGTCTTTATTAAAAGCAACCTCATTATTAATCTTATTACTAATAAATCGATTTACTGTGTACTAATTAAAAAACTTGACCACAAGTATCTGATTACATGTACCGTCTTCCTGTTTCCAAGATGGCCGCTACAAAGAAGCAATTTAGTATTTTACGACTGCATCGTCGGGATTTTATCCCTGCCCGCATTCAGGCTTTAAGACAGCTTACCTTTATTGATGCACCCAGTGACTTTTGTTTTCAAGAGAGCAAATGTAAATAGATAAACACAGGCAGTTCTAAATTCCCTGCTCAATATAGGCTCCGCATGCACCAGCGAGAATCTCCAGTTTTCAAAAAATTATCCCAGGTCCTTAAGTAGGCCCGGATCCTACACAGTTTTAGGCTTCGCAGTGCACACTAACTTGCGCGCACCCATTTTTTCACCTTATCACATTTCATGTACACAAAGAGAAAAACACAAATCGATCTCAACTGTTTTTGCTATAATTTGTTTTATTAAGAAAGGACGAGAGAGTAACGTCGTCACCTTCACGATTTCCCCGGGGCCGCTTATATGCCCAGGATTGGGTCCCAGCCCCAATACCACTACACCCTGGCTGCACACTCAAACTGGTATGAGCATCCGCCCTTGGGGGAAAAAATGAAAGGGTATAATATTATGTCAGTTCATTATTATCACGGTTGGTAGTGGACGCAAATTCCGAAATAATCCCCTTCCTCTCAATTTGTAACACAGACCTGCGTGTTAAAAGTCTGTAAAATGATGAAGGCCTCCGGATTTTAAGAAACGTACTTGACTCCATTACATGTACATCAAAATTCCATCTCTTCATTTTTTTAAACCATTGACAAGCAGCTGGTCTTCGCCACAACGATTAGATAAATAGTATTGAGGAAAACATACTAGCAGAGCAGCGAAATGTTTGGCACAAAATATACTTTCCATCAACTTTGTCTTCAGATAATGTTCAGTCTCTACTCTTAATACGACTTGTCTCCATTTCTAAAACATGATCCCTAGGCGGTTCATTATGGAACAGCTTAGCCGTAAATGAGTTGGCCTCAACTCTTTTGCCGGTCGGTGAGTATTTCAATCGAACTGCCTTTTTTCAAGAGGTGAATATTTTGTCCTCTGGGTAACACTTTCAATGCAGTTCATTCATTGTGTCCTGGCACAATATGTTGAACTCAATCGATGAACTTGCAGTCTTGATCTGCCCTTCTTTCTTCGCGCCCGAGCAACACCAATGTCTTCAGTGTCTTTAGTCCAGTACTGATTCGATTGAGAGTGCTGGTGTCAGTAGCCACATAATCTACACCCAGTATAAGATCGGGCCAATGCTAAAGGTCTTTGATTGATGTGGGACTGTTCCAAGAATAAACTCATAGCCTCCTAGAGGTGAGCTAGAGTGCAGCATTTGGGACATCATCTGGAGACAACCCTGTTCTGAAGGTCAAGCCATAGTATTTCGACCACCTTCTACATGTTGGGGTTTATTTAGGTCTTTTAAATTTCATCAATTCACCTTAAAAATTCTTGTCCTGCCTCTCTTAAGAGGAGGTTCACCACTTGTGACGTCATCCTCAAAAGACCGTTTCTCCAAGGTAGCTGTTCTGAATATTTTGGCTGCTGTGTCATCTGATAAAATTAATTTTAAACTCTTGTGTTTTTCAAAGTCTTGTGGTGTACTTGCAGAATCACGCCTATTGCCAGTCGATGACAAATCACTGGCTGTAAGTCCATACGACACCTTGTCATCATTGGATAGCATCTGGACATCATTCTGTAGCTCAGAGAGTGAGTCTTTGGTCTGGATGGTCTCCTCTTCTTGGCTCTCAACCAAGTCATTTTCTGATGTGATTGTCATGACAACTGTCTGCTCAATGTTTTCCAGCGTGCCTACAGAGTCTGTAGGCATCATCATAATACCTTGAATGTTTTGAGGTTGGATACTGCCAAGATCTGCTGGTACCAGATCCCCATCTGCCGTGGAGACCGACTCCTCCTCACTGGGCACCGTCTTGGAAAGCTCTCCCGCGTCAGCATAGAGTCTCAGCTGTGCCAGATGGTGGTGTAGTAGCTGTGTGTGCTCCTCTGATAGATGCTGCACCAGCTCCTGCAGCATAGACTGGTGAACTGTGCCGTTTGTTAGACGCTTCAGACTGGAAGTGTGAATTGCAGTCAGCTGCTGTTTCAAGGTTGTGTTTGTGTTGGACAAATATTTGACCTACAGTATAGGACAAAAAAGAATGACACTAATCACAATGCTCTGCCTCGGCCGTCATTCAACATGAATTATCAAAGTGCAATCTGCTTATGTTTCTTTGCATGAACTATGATTGCAAAGTATTCAGAAGAGTTCTCTGAATATCTAAGTATAGTAATGAGATAGTGAACTGTCATTGAAGTTAGTCAAAAACATAGTTACACCAAGCACTTTGCTCTGTCACAAGACAATTATGTACAATTTGTGCATCAAGAAAGCTCTGACTGAGAAATAACCGAGACTACCTTAGCCCTTAATCTCTCTATTATGTCCTTCATCTTCTGCTCCGTTTTATTCCATTTGCTCCTCTCCTCTTGTAGTTGTTCCTCAAGCCGTTCCTTCTCCTGCAAAAGAGTGAGGTTGATGGCACCACTATGCTCGGTGAAGCAGGTAGCTGGGTCTATATCTTGTTTATTGTCAGACCCTTCAGGGATCTCAATCAGCACAATTGTTTCTGCAAGAGAAGTCAAATTGCCATTTTAATCAAAGCACTCAATGCATAATCTTATTCATGCAACGGTTTTCTCTTGATTGGTTGCATTGGTGGATGCATTAGCCTAATAGTCTTCGATTTACAACAATGTATATTGTTAATCAATGCTGAATGCTATCAAGTACACTTACAACCCCAATAAGATTATGAGCTAATTTTCTTCGTGTAACCTTGTAATTTGTAGGGGAAAAAGTAAGTTCTTAATAACACTAGCAGTTCGTCTCCTGGCACGAGCATTTTCTTTTGTCAGCGCTTTTGTCTTTTTAATTTGTCAGCTCTTTGTGCATGTTTTCAACTGCAATCAACATAAAGATCAGCCCTCACCCTCTCCATTGTCAGTGCTCCGGCTATGAACATCATTTCCCACACACTCAGTTTGTTGCCCACTGTTGTCCTCATAGCCTGGGGATGTGTCCACCCCATCTATTCTTGCCTCCATAGACTGCTGAGACTGTACAATGAGGTGTGACCCCAGACTAGAGCTGTTTGCAACTTGGCTGGTGTAGGATGCCATCGTTTGGTTCACATCCTACGAGAAGTAATTGATATTCAAATGATAAGTCTTCATGTACAAGTTTACACTGTATGCTTACAACTTACAATATCAAATGCGAATAGTTTGCATACTTAATTTTATGGGCTTAACAACTATTAAAGAACTGCTGTAACAAAACATTTGCAACTTTCAATTTTACATGCAAATCTTTCTCACATAACCCCCCCCCTCCCACATAACTATACAAATCAACACAATGGCAAAGCAATCATATTCTGTATCAGTACCTGAGCAACAACAATTTGTAAAGTGGTCTGTGGGTTGCGGAAGTGTTGTTTATAATGCTTCATTGCCTCATCTCGTCTATTGAACCCATTGTGACAGTGGTAGCAATGCCAGTGGGCACCTTTGAAGTGTTTGAACTGGTGGATGATTCCGTGGACATCACACATCCGGCAACATCGCAAAATTTTTAGTCCTGGTTAGGGAAATTGATCAACAAGACATCAAAATAAAAACTAACACAACTGTAGTTGATGTTTGGTTCTTGCAATAGACACAACAAACATTTATCAAAAGAAAAAAAAGTAATTTGAATTTTTGTTCAATGATGTATTGAAATCAATTGAGATACCGGTTTTGAATGGTGAAATTATAAGCATCACTTGAGCTGTCATTAAGTCCTTCAAGGCAAGTCTTAATTCACATCTCAAGTTTTTATGATGTGTTACTCAATACACTTTTATAAGAAGTGAAAATTCATTTATATTACACAGACAATAATTTTCTGGAATGATGGATGACTTTTCATACATGTCCAGGCCTGGTCATTGCCTTGGTGGCCCTTGAATTTTCCGATAGGAAATTAAAATTTCACCATAGACGTGCCCTTTACCAAGGAGAAAATGCCTTTGTGCCCTTGCCCTTTAAAAGTGAAACATCAGACCTGCAGGCCTGTATTTCTCTTCTCTCATTTACAAATTGAAATATAGTGCTAAGTAAGGAGACTTTATAAAATGTATGGATGATTTTGGGTTATAGGCCTAGAACTTAAATGTTCAGTCATAGGTAATGACATCATTATAAATTAACAAAATATGGTAGATATTTCATACTTTAAAAAGGCAGTATTAAGCTTTTTTCCTTCACCCCACTTTATTGTCAACAAATCATAAGGTAGTTAGGCCCAATCTCATGTCTTTCATCAGAATACATAAATCAAGTCTGAGGTAAAGTCAATTTAGTCAAGTCCCAGCCAAGTTGCAAGTTGCATTTAGTCAAGTCCCAGTCCTAAATGATGCAACCAAAGGTCAAGTCTCAGCCTCAAGTCTTCAACTGTGTCACTTAAAAACATTTTAATACACATTTTGTATTTAAGTAGTGAATTTAATTTACTCACCAGCAAACTCAATAGCCTTATCAACATGCTTGACCCTGTAGTGAGCCTTGAGAATGACCTGGTCAGTGAACATGGTCTCCAATGTGCAGAATGGACAGTGTAGATGCGGTCCCTTTATCGTATAGCCACATTCACTATCGATGCATTGCAGTGGGGTCCACTCAACTTCAGTGCCTTTCATTCGCACCGACGGGTGTGCCTAGATTGCATGCAAAATCAGTTGCAAAAATAATCAGCATAAGTCACCGCACTGTATCCATTACTTAGGCCTAAATACACTTTTAAATGCTGAATTTAGCTATATAGACAAGTTAACAGCAAAGTTGCTGTCTTAATTATCATCATTAACATGTTATTGTTATTTATTTACTCACCTTTTACTGCCTCACTTTGCCAGCAGTTAAAGCATGGGTAATTACAAATGATTTAAACCTATTAAAGGTAGTTTTCTTAAATAATAATAATGTAAATTCTGTACCTAGCCTGCCATGTAAGCACGGGTAATTACAAATGAATTAAACGTTAATTGGGAAATTTTCTTAAATAGTAATATTAAGCCTGCCATGTAATTTTTTTTTCAATCAAAAACCGTAAATTATTACTTTTATTACTAATGATGATTGAAACCAAGGATGCATCAAAAGTGAACTTAATCACTGTTGACATAAAAGCCTGATGAAAACCGTAGACAAGGGTGAGCTCGCAATGAAACAAAACCACCTCCACAATGTGTTCTGTGCTCTTTTACGCGCTCTAACAATTCTGGTACATGAGACCCACAGCTTGACAATCATTGTACAGGTCCCATCAGAGGACCAAAGGATGGGTGCCATATCTTGAACACAGACACTCGTAATGACTAGAGGCTCTGTGTATTAAGAAAGTTGTGACACAAACTTGTGATTAAAATCCGTTCTCGATCCATAACAGTGCCAGACTAGACAGCACAGTCGTACCGCCGAACATGGTGTCAAGCAACAGCAACCACGTGACCAAAGAAAGCTGGTCCCTCCATGTCGCAACTCTCTCAATACATACAAAACATAGCTCCGATAGTGACCAGCCAGACTGAGATTCGATCCCATACTTTGTGAGCGACAGACCTTATTTTATACAACATGCACTAGACTGCTCAGCCATGACCCTCCATAATTTATAATAATAATTATTTAATACTACATGAAGTTTTTTGCTAACAAAGGATTACATTTACAATCAAAACTATTCAAATATTCAAATACATGTAGGCCTAACGCTTAATAAAAGATCACCAATTAGAAATAACACTTAAGATTAATTACATTGATGGTTCAGTTCACTGAACAATTAATACTAGGCCTACTCAAAATAATTACTATTATCACGCTAACATTAACAAGACTATGGCATAAAAATAAAAATAATGTAACACTAAGTTCAGACAAACACACAAAAAACAGGGTTGAAAGTTTTGGGGAATACTTTTTAAATGCTTGTATTTTATACAAGTATCTTAAAAAGCATTTCAAAGAACCATAACAGGGCTGCTGTGCTTTTTAATACATTACAAGTTGAACTTGTAATACGTAATGCTATTGCCACTACTACAGTACAGCAGTAGTACAGCGCAGCAGCAGCCCCTTCATCTCATCGGTCAGCTTGTGAAGTGTCCGGAAACTGGACAATTTACTTAAAATTTAACAAAACCGATACATTTTTTCGTACTTCTAACCAAATAATTACAGCTTAAACAAACTTAATATATACATACCACATGGACAGACATAATTCCAGACGAATTTACACCAGAGTCACTGGCTAAGTTATAAAATCTGGAATAAATGTGTGATTTTCGCGTAAATTCATGAAGGCTCCTGTGTACACGTCACTCATTTTTTTGTACAAAATGCATGACGTCAGTGTTTGCTAGTCTTACGAACAGCCGTTAAAATTAAGTTTACTCTCGATGGCGGGAACGTCTGTTGCGCTACACTGGTGAAAACAGAAAGCGTGTTTGTTGGAGTCTAGTGACAAAAACAAATGTGTCAAAGGTTATGAATTGCAAGCATGTGGGAAGTAAACACAGGACATGCACTCTGCTGGATCAGAGGGGATAGATCTTTTTTTGCTTCAACTGATCGACTCAAGGTTTGACTAGAGTAGAGTACAGTAACATTAACACTTATAATATTATAAAATAGTATTTACGTACGATGTGCACAGGTTTAATTTCAAAAATATTCTGCCTGGGGTTCGAGTCAGACTCGGTTTAAATTTTAAAGAATTAGAATAAACCCTTGAGTTGACTTGAGTAATATGTTTATATCAACAACACCATACACTACTACTACTAGCATAGTGTACGATAAATACTCAAATTGCTTGTTTGCATTGTATGATTTGAGGTGGGTCAAGACTTGCATGGTCATAAAAAGTAATAAACTCACTGTCAAAGACTTTTTTGTGTAATGACTGTCTGACTGCATAGTTGCGATATTTATCGTAAAACCCTCATTCTCCAATGATCGCAGATAGGATGGAGGGTTACAATCATCGCAACTAAACTGTATTCACATGTATGGAAGACTCTTTATAACTGTGCAAAAATTGAGAAGTAAGACTAGGCCTACGATTTCCAAAGTAAAGTTGAACTGCTACTGGCAGCCAGAACGTAGTTGTAGCATGGAGGCTGTGGCTCATGAGCTGTTATAATAATATATTTTAAGTACTCTTCGTTTAGTTGGGGGAGTAGCTTTTGACCAATCATGAACAATGTGGATTGCTGACTATACATGACACAATTATAAAGTACTCAATTCCATTTTAAATAAGTTTAATGTTTCTTTGCAGATTTGATGGACATTTGTTGATGGACTGAACCAAGAATTCTCAGAAAATGTTCGTGTCTGCCTTCCCCCGCAAGATTACCCAGGTCTTATTATGTCATCGACATCTATCTTCCCCATTTCCCAAGATCATTCCACAAATTTGCGTTTGTCATGGCTCAACAGCTGCAAGTGGGAAGAGGAAGAAACTTGTGATATTAGGGACTGGGTGGGCCAGCTACAGTGTCCTAAAAAGTGTCAATAAAAACCTTTATGATGTCATTGTCGTAAGTCCGCGTAATCATTTTCTGTTCACGCCATTACTGGCCAGCACAACTGTTGGGACGCTGGAGTTCAGGTAAGTTTTCATGGCAAGATTATGAAGATGTACAAAGTTCAGTGAGAGTCAGAAAAAGATCCTTAAACGTGACCCTCCATTCTCTTGACCATCGAGAGAAGGTTTTGATTACTAGCAGCATGGCAAGCCATAAAATGGTAACTCCATCTGATAAAGGTTTATTGCTCTTGACTAGTGAAATCAAACAGTAAACAAAATCTTATCAGCAGTCATTTGCTACTTCAATTGGAAACTGGCCTTCATTCATTGACTGGAGGATTACAATTATCACAACTATCAAATCAACTGCACAGGTTGTGTCTTTGGTGGCACAACTGTGGACAAAAATGACTACATGCATCATGTGTATTGTGTAGAAGAATTTAATATTACCAAATGACATTATATTGATTGATATTATATGCAAGAATGCATGGTTTTATATCTATCCAGTCGATGATTGACATGGAATGGTCAGACAGTAGGAGGGTTGACTATGGACTGTAAGCATTTATTACATGATACTGCAGGCATGCATATTTTATCATTCATAATCACAGTGGATGATATTGAATGGTAGACTGGTTTCACAATTTTCTTTCTTCTTTGCATTCACAGAAGCATCATTGAGCCCATTCGAAACGTAGGTTTCAGGCAGACAGATCACTTCCATTTGAGTGAAGCAGTTGGAATTGATGTGGAGAAAAAGGTACTCGGCACGAGTTCATTGTCCTAGGTCCCTGACCATACCCCCTCCCCTTAGAGCTATTGCATTCCATTGATTAAGATGGAGAATCCAAATGAAAGTTAGTTTTCGGACTTTCAAAATGCTCGCACCCACCGTTCCCGCCTCCTTACTTCAATGCCCATCAACTCTGCATCTAGTACTTCACCCCCAATCGACCCCAATGCCTTCACTAGGATTCTACACAAAGCAATTATACTCCAATCTTATTTTGATAGCAATACAGGAATATTGTTGCAATATTCCTGATCATGAGCAGTGCACACTGTACCACTCATACTCACTACTAAAGGGACTGTAAAAATGTGTTAAACCACAAACCTACTTCTTATTGTACTTCCATCATCCAAACTTTTGTAAAGGTCACTTTTCAAGGCTGGGTGTGCAACAAGTGCATAATGGTCTTCTATCAAGTAAAGTTCCCCCTAAAGTTTGTAGAATGCTTTTCTCCTTCATCACACCTAATTTCATTTTTTTTCTATAATGACTTGTAGGAACTTTACTGTCGGAGTGTGCTGAAACCTGAATTGACGTACAACATTGACTATGACAAGCTGGTCGTTGGAGTAGGAGCTGTCAGTAATACGTTTGGCATTCCAGGCGTCTCAGAACATGCTTTCTTCCTCAAGGTAAACCAACTTGTTTAAGTTTGCGGTATTGCTTAAAAAAATCTGTTTATGTATTTGAAAACTTATTCAAATCCAACATCAGGTTGTGTTTGATTTTGAGAGACTTGGGAAAAGTACATGAACAAATCATCCTGCGAAAGGCCAAAATTCATTGTGCTTTCTTAAGAAGTGACATTTATTGTGGTTTACAGGAGGTACAAGATGCCCGTGCTATACGAAACCGCATCCTCAATAACTTCGAGTTGGCTCTGCACCCGAGCATCTCCCAAGAGGAGAGAAGACGACTTCTCCACATCATCATCGTAGGAGGTGGGCCAACAGGGGTGGAGTTTGGGGCAGAACTGTATGACTTTGTCAGGGAGGTGAGGTTTGGTGTCGGTTTGTTAGGGAAGTTTTTTCACCATGACTTTATACCATATAAGTTATTTATATTTTCGATCATACCAAAGTTAAATGCACACCCTTCGATCCCCTTTTTCCCCTGTAGGATGTCTCCCGTCTTTATAAGGAAGAGCAAAACCTGATCCGTGTCTCCCTCATTGAGGGGAAGCAGATCCTCTCCTCCTTTACTCCTAAGCAACAAGAGTACGCCACCACCAAGATCCGCTCCCGATCACAGATGGAGTTGATCAAGGCTAACGTGACTGATGTCAGAGAGGATGGAGTAACCCTCAGCAATGGCAAAGACCTTCCTTGTGGATTAGTGGTATGGTCCACTGGACTTTCTCCCAGGTAGAATAGATAGCCTTGTACCATACATTGTTTATGAAAACTCATCACCCCTTGCAATGAGACCTCCCCTGTAGTCATGTGGGCACTCCGACAATAACACCTTCAGTCCAATGATAAGGTTATTCCATTGTGGACCAGTGATGCATTCCAACAGAAGTTCTCCAAGGTAGATTGTGGGTACATACACAAGCATGGAGCAAGGCATTAACAAATGTGCACTTGCTACTTGGGTACATGATTGTGCTTATAGTTTTCGTTATTTCAACACAGCCAGAATCATTCATGGTGACTTGGTGCCATAAATGACTAGTTTAGTATGTAAATATATGCTAATGGTCATTAAACATAATGCCAAATAACAGCTTTCCTCTGGGTGGGATGCACAGAATCTCAGCCTATCAGTAGATTGCAAGATGGCCATTATGATAATGACACCAGTTGAAAGGTATTCTTTGCTTTAATAGGTCGTTCGTGAAGAACCTTCCCTTCTCCAGAAACAACCAGGGTCAGTTATTGACCAATGGCCACCTGAACGTGCTTGATGACGACAGTAACAGCATTTATGCCATTGGTGACTGTGCGGAAATTGTCAACAATAGCTTGCCATGCACAGCTCAGGTTTGTTAAGTGGCCAGATGTCTTTATGCAAATGTACCATTAGCCCCTATAAATTTGTTTTTAAAATGGTGCAGTGAAACTTTTTTTAAATGAAACCTACACATGTAGCCGGTCCATATCTATCAGGAGCAAGATACCACTCAGCAATAATCTTAGTAAAAGAGGATGATAGCATTCCTCAGCAATGCACTTCAGCCGGTACCAATAAGAATTTTAAACCATGTTGCCTTTCATATGATTACAAATAATACATTTATTAGGTGCTTTAAACCCATTGTATCAACTCATGCACTCCTGAAACATTAAACCATGGAGGTTAAAACAAACTTCTTAGGAATATGCAGCACCAGCAGCCAAATGGCTGCTTATCAATTACTTCAAAAATCTTTACAATGCAGATACCCATTTACTCCAGGGTGATGAGAAGCAATTGTGTCCTGCCCAAGGACTGAAGTCCGATGCACTAGACTACTCAGCCTGGAATTGCCACAAAAATTTAAAGCATCAATTTATCTGATGACTCATCATAAATGTATCACGTCATCAATTTCCCTTGTGTGCATAGGTTGCAGAGAGGCAAGGTAGATATCTCGCCAAGAGCCTTAGTACAAATGGGAAGGGGTCAGAGTTCAAGCATGAGAATATGGGCATGCTTGCTTATGTAGGTGACTACAAGGGGCTGACTAATACACCAGTAGTCAAAGGACAAGGTGAGATTCAAGATAAGGGATGATGTACATTACAGTGCTTGATTGTGCAGTCTAGTATTACTTTGATTTAAACTTTAACTGATGTAGTGGTAAGCACTGCATCCTCTGTGCTTTCCCAGAGTCCTGCAGAAAAAAACAAATATAGGCTACTTAGATGGGATTTGATCCCACATCCCTCGCTATCTAGAGCAGCAGTCTTAACTAAGTAGACCACCAAGTATGCCCGATGAGAAGAGTTCAGTTCAAATCCTGTAATTGTTTAACTGTTAATTTAC
>CM021532.1:17804228-17822717 GCA_010994315.2 Pisaster ochraceus
GGCGATCAGCTTACCTTACCCGATTGGGTAGCTGGAGGTTACGTATGCAGGTTCCCATTGATTGGACAAAGACACTGCTCTTCGGTCGAGACATTTCAAGATTCTAAAAATATTAATAGAAATCATAGTTTTAAAAGTTCTGGGCTTACGACAGCAGCTGTTATTTTGGTCATCTATTACGGTTCCATGTGACCAAATGTGGACATGAAGTTTAACAGCCTGTATTTGTATGCAATATTCCACCACTCAGGGTTTTCAAGCACAACAAATCAAACTATAGTAGTAAGGTTAAAGTGAAGTTTCACAGTACTTTTTGATCCACTCAGGTAAAAACAAGGCATAACAAATAAAACAAAATTGTGTTTTTTGCATGTACATGTTTCAAGATGGTGATGTAGAAATGATTTCTGGAGTTTGTTTTCTGTCAAGTTTCAATGAAAAATTCAGAAGAATGTTATAATCGATCTCCCAAAGCAAGCATCATCTATAAAAACATTTTCAAGGGAAGTTAAAGGAAAGGTACATTTTCGGATTTGGGGAAGGGTTTGTAAAATTCAAGAAAAAGTACAAAGGGTCACCATTCCCATGTAATTGAACCAGACATGGGCTGTACAAGCATAAGATTGGCAAGACAGACCAATGCTGTGCAGATTGATTGATTGACTGAGATCAAAACAAGGCCAGCTTAATTAGATTATTATAGGCTACATAATTAATGCAGAAATCAAACAGTTCAAATTTTAGTTGATTTTTAGCACACACAAGGCTTGAAATACCAACTGCACCACTGACTAGAGTCCTGATATTTTACCTTTGGGCCTGTAACTCCACAAGGGAACAAACCCTGCAGTTGAGCATTTTTCCAAACGCACACTTTTTAAGATTTCTTGCTCAGGTATGGAACTTTCAGCTGATTTCCGATTTTTTTTTCTGTAGCAAACAGTGCCATAGGAAACTGAAAGAAAACTGAAAAAACACTGTACAAAGTTAATTGTGGTTGGCCATTTCCTTGTTTTGGGGGTTTAGGGGTTGTTTTGGTTATTTGTTTGGTTTTTACTGGTTTTTGGGGGGTGTAAGTAGAAAGTTTTAATACAATTAGTGTGCCTGATGCATACAAGTATTTAGCTTTTCAATTCAAAACCTCTTCCTTAAAGTTCACCAAATATAAAAAAAGAAAGAACATTTTCAATTCTTGTAAAAAGTATTTCTGGTTCATTGAAAGTTTTGAGCTACAAGATTTGTGGTCTCGTAGAAATTTTCTTGAAATTCAAGCCTTAACACAAAGAGGTAAAAGTTTTGCAAATATTACACAGTTCCATAAATGTAAAACTGAGTGAATGAATGCGGGTAGATGAGATATAAGCTAATCTAAATCAATGTGATGTCTACTGGAACTTTAAAAAACAAATATATATTCATATTTTTGATATAACATTGTTATTAGTTGAAAGAAAACAGTTATAAATGGATTGTTTATTTTTTGTAGTTTAGCGTTGAACGTGATCAAAACTGATCTTTATGTCTGGACAATGTACACATTTTTTTTAAATCAGAATTTATACAAATAAAAAATCTGTTCACATGTGACAGGTTAAAGAAGTTAAATAATGGCTGAAGCTTTCCGGTTTTTTTCTCTCTTTTCTCAAGAGATAAAGCATTACAACAAGTTTAATAACAGGCGCAGTATTTAAACCCTTGAAAACAACTCCATGTTTTACCGAGTACAAAGGATAACATACATTACATTATGGTATAATCTTTTCAAGCTATTTGATGATAATATTACAGATTTTCCAGGGGCAAAAAAAGTTGAAAGACATGGCCAAGAGGTCTAGTGCACCGGACTCAAGTTCTGGTGTGGCCAGAATGTGGGTTCAGTTCCTGATCATGACACTTGTCTTCCATAAAACAATGATGTACTTTCTCACTACGCTCATCTCAAAAGGTATCTACCATGAAAATCAGCCTGATAAGGTAACCCCAAAATGTACATCTATACATGTAAATCAATACACAAGAAAATCAAATTGACAAGTGCACACAAAGGAGCAAAACATTTAAATTTTCCAGTTTTCAGACAATGAATTGCCTTTTCAATAGTCATATTTAATGTGGTGTTATTACATTAAAACAGCATTGCAAAATGAAATTGGATAATACCAGTTAGTTTATGCTTCTTGAATAAGTTTCCAAAAAAAAGACACAAATTTGTAATTGAAATTACATTAAACAAATTGTTTTTTGAACAACAAAATATTAATGTCTACTTTTTAATACTTCCAGATTTCCCTGTACAATGAGAAACCTGTTAATAAGAGTCAATGGCTTAATTTCACAGTAATATACAGTAACACCAATGTAGCTGACAAACAGGTGGATTATACCTTTAACTAAACTACATAGCAAACAAAATCTGCATTTATGGGGCCATACAACATGTTAAACATGCACTGCCCAACTTTTTGCCCCAAAAATGAAACTTGTTTTTTCCCCCCAACCTACGTATTAAGGCAGTTCATTTTGGGGTTTCTGTGTACAAATATTTAATTGGCATTTATCTGAGAACTGTGCTTTCCTTTATATAGGATAAACAATGAAGAATTTTTTATATGATGCTACATTTATGGTGCAAGTATTTCCTGGTGGATACAACCCAACTTTATACTCCATACTGATACAGTGCATTATGCGTGAAAAGAAAGAGAGTGATCCACTGAACTTTGCTCATTAACCTTTAAGAGTTCATAGCGGCCGGAAACGGCTTGTACCAAAATGCTCACAGCAGCTGCAAACAGCTGCAGGATCTTATCTACTTCCACTCAAACAAACAGGTCAAAGTAAAGGTCATGACCTGAATTGACATTTTCCAATGAATCCCAAATGTTAAAAAAATATCTGTTTATAAAACAAACCCCAATTTCTGTTATGTATTACTTTTTCAGAAAAAAACATTTTTACAGGGAAAACAGTTGTTTCAAATGGGCGGGGCTTCACGGATCATTTCATTATTGTAAAATAATTATAACAATAAGCTTAATTCAACCGTACAAACATTTATACTCAAATATGTAACTTTCCATCAAAAAGATGACAGAAATTTTGTTTACCTATTCAAATCGAACCACTGATCACATCTTGATCAGCAGCCATTTTGTTTTGCTTTCATTCAAATCAATGTAACCAAACAATAGTCTGGTTCCTTTTTGGCATAACAAGAATCAATATTTTTGTTTGCCATTGCAGACAGGGAGCATGTCAAAGATGGTTGTCCCATGATAAAGGTCTGTGTTGACATCACCTGCTGCCATTTTGGGAGGTAAAACTATGATAAAACAATGGAAATCACACAGCTACGTACAGGGTGAGCCAATATTAAGAAACCTTTATTTTTGACCTCTACTTGACGCCAGGTGGGTAAGGTCATTTGACACAAGATCCACACCCATCTCTCAGGCACAAAATCTGTGTACCAAATTACATTTTGTCTCTTTAAGCTGACATTACATTTGAAAAACCAAAACAAATCTTAAATCTATACAAACTCACCTCTAAAAAACTAACTCAAACTCAAAGTTAGAATCACTAAAGCTATGTTTTTACTGAAAGCACAAAGCATGTTTTCTTGTTGCGAGAATAAAACAGGGCAAGTGCCCTTAATGTGTGCACAATTTATATTCTGGTCTTATAAGAAAATTAAAAATCTTTTTTATATATTTTGGTTTACCAGACAAGAAGTATTTTTGTTGCCCCTTTCCACTTATTCCTGTAGATACGAGCCAACCCCCCCCCCCCACACACTCACACACGAGTGGTTTAGTGCATCAGCAGAGCTGCCAGAATTTGCATCTTGCAATCAGGGAGATTTTGTACAGCAATCAGGGAGATATTTAAAAGTACATTCAACATAATAGGGAACAAGTTTCCATAATCAGGGAGATTTTTATATTTGTTCACTAGAACATGGAAAGATTGCTTTGTTTTAAGGGAACCTTCTGCAGAACCAGGGAGAGTTGGCAACTCTGGGTGTGCCTTTATTTGAATCTACCTGTCCCTTTTGGGGAAAATGGCCTCCTCGGGTAAACTGTAGAGGGCACACTGCATTGTAAATACATATCTTTCTCACCCAGCCACACTGTACAAGAAACTAGCTATAAGAACCGACAACTACATGACTGTCACTCACAGTAATCGACATATTGCATTACAAAAAACTACTAAATCTAATTGTACCAAATATAAACCACATTGAGCAATTACTTTTTTGACTTTCTCATTTGAAAAAAAAAGAAGAAAAACTCATTTACAGCTGCCTGTAAATATACATTGCCAAGTTCCATCGTTTGAGAGCCACTGCAGATTGCACCGTAGCTACTCGAAAACATTGAACGAATGTACAATTAAACAGGCAGTAACTCAAGGCTAGCCACAATGCTTTTTTTAGGTAATCCAGGGTTCAATCTCTAGTTACCTCGAGTTACTGATTGTTTAATTCTGCAGTTCTCCCTAACTGGTCCTGCTGGCTAGTCTTTGAAAAAGTTAAATGCTACAGCAGCCCACAAGTTCTTTCACATGTGGGTCTTTTCTTGGCACACAGGCAACATAAACTAGATACTCCTTGGCTATGAGGAGGTGGTTGGGGGAGGAGGTGCCTGGACATTGCTTCCTCCACTCCCAAAACCCAGTCCAAAGCTTCTCTGGGTGTGGGTCTTGACACGAGCTATCTGGTACTCCTGGTCCAACTGCTGGAATAGTTTGACTCTCTCTTCTTGCTGACGTGCTGTGTCACTTTGATCTGTCAAAGAATGAAAGAAAGTACTGCAACTTATTTTGGGGAGAGAACACTCTGAAAATGTTTCATGACCTTACATGAGTTTGGCAAATATTATAAAAAATTATAATACAAATTATAGCAAATCACAAACACATAATAAACCAATATAGCATGATAAATGCATAAACCAAATCAAATATGTTATTAAAAAAAAAGAATAATCCCATTTTTATGGAAGTTAACTTTTAATGAATACCTTGATGAATTCCTGTGGGGGAAAAACAAATCATAAACAAACATAAAGTCAACCAAAAGCAAATGAATAAATGGCAACCAAACAATTTATACACGTAAATTCACAAGTTTAAAATAAAGCATTTTGTCACTGTTTTCACAAAGAGGCAATTCTTTAAAAAATCACACATTTTGGTAAATCTATGTTTTTGCACATTTGGGAGGCTATTAGTGAAGTACATAGCGCTAGCACAGTGCCAAAAACGACTGCTCTTCATTTGAGTTTTCACGAAAAGGCAATTAATTTTTTTTGTATGACCTAGATAAATTTAGTTTTCACGAACAGACACTCGTCGCTTACGCTTTGGTTTGTACACAACGCACTGCACACAGACCTCGTTCGCGCAACTTTCACGAGAGAAACTTGTGTTAAAAAGTTAATTACTCCTTAATTAAACTAACTGTGATTAATATAAAAACATTTTTGCATGGTTTAGGATCTCCACTTTCATGCTTGGAAAAATGTCAACATTTAAATGGCAAACAGTGTACGAAAAAATGATTTCAAAAATAGTTTAACTTCAAACGTGATTTTCTCCAAACATGAAAGTTTGGCTGCTGGGGCAAAATTGCCTCTTCGTGAAAACAGTGACGATTTATGTTCATATATTATATCACCAAGAAAAAAGATATTCATTCACATATGACTATTAAAACATAGTGGAAAACGTGGTATAAGCAAATTAAAATAAAATAGGCAAAGAGCAAAAAGACAAATTTACTGTTCAAAAAAACAAGTGCACAAATTCAAAATACAAATCAATGGTGGAAACAAAATGAATATATTCAAACAGGGTAAACAAAAATAGACGGACTTCAGTCTTGAAAAGGGTAGAGTAAGTTTGGTTAAAGAGCATTTCAACAACAAAATGGTAAAATTTGCAAGTGAAAAAAAAAGCAAGCAAATGTCATCAACAGCATGAGGTTGATTGAATACACTTCGAGGTTTGTAATAAGGCATGGGCTGTGCTGCTCTTCGGTAAGCCTTGCTTGAGGCTTTGCAATGGATTGCAAACATTAGCAAAACACTATTAGTGGATTGTCGGTAACCAACGTTGGTGGACATTAGCAACAGTGGAGGGACACTGTGTTTCAACGGTCTTGGGAGTAGCTGTTGCTAGCAATGGCTGCCACTGATCATCACTATATGTGACGCTCCATGCTCAAACGAGACACTTCCTGCCAAAACTAAAAACTGGGTTTTTATTGCTCATCAAATAAATGAGAAGTGCTTATTGGGGCCTTCAAGGTAATTACTTTTCAACATATAGAACATTTAAAACATCACACCAAATTGATATAAAGGCTGATGTTTTGATTGTCTTCACTTTTAATGCCACTTCACGATTTTCAAAAGAAAGCCTAATTTTTCCACAGGTGTCACATATGGACATTTGACAGTTCACCTTTAATTACATGGGCGAGAGTCACTGCTGACTAAACAGTCTGAAACCGAGATCCAGATCTTAGGAGGTATTGAAATGATGGCATTTCCACCTTTTGATAACCCCTAAAGTTATAGATTCCAAGGAGCTTCTGGGAACAGTATCCTCAGCGCTAGAGAAGAAGATCAAAGAGCCGTGTTCACCAGGCAGACTTTAAAAAGTCTGAATTCAGATAAAAGTCTGACATTTCTCAGCCCTGTATTTAGTTCCACACTATAAAAATGTTTTTGCCAGCGTATTCTGAATGTTTCTACATGCCTTTCATGTAAAAGCATCTCTTAGAGTCTACTCTTACCTGTTCCTTGCTCAGGTATCTCTTCCCCCTCCTTGATTCCCATCAAGCGGCGAAATTTTGCCTTTGTCTCATCATCGCTAAACGCTGTCCTCTCCCACTGGTTACTGGACACTTTCTCTGCCATCTGTTATTGAACAAAACCAAAAACATTTTTTACACTGGTATGGTAGAGCTACCTTCAAACGATCTTTGATATCTCAATGTCTACATGGTATAAACAGGCATGATTTTGGTCTTTGGAAAAAAACTAGGAATATTTTATCGAGGAAACAAGGGCTGACCAACATGTACACATGGTGTAGGCTTTAATTGAAATTGTTGGCTAATTAATCACAACTTGTCTGATTTTTCCCAAGGGCAAAAAAATCAGACTAAAGTAGGAAGAGTGAATTAGGCCAATAGAAATTGCATGAAAAATCTGTGGAATTATATTTTTGAAGTTTGTTGGTTTTTAGTAGCTAAAAATTTGCCTGAATTTGTTTAGATAAAATGTTTACATGGGTCATTAATCAAACATGCAGTTCATATAACTGCTATAATCCAGTCGCTGGCATCATCTGTCTGTTACATACTGCTTTAACATTTTGGTAGAATTTGGTAGCCAATCGAATACCAAATGGTCTATACATGAACATAAAAGTGAAAACAAATGTCCAGTTATAGAAAGGAGGGTACCTTTATTTGTACAGTATTTCTTAACTTTAAAGTATATTGTTACTACATGGAAGAAAAATTACAAGTCAAACCATTCCAATCTCCAACTAGCTCAAAAAGCCAAATTGGGCAATTTCCTTACATCTTCTTTCTTTCCAGCCCACAGTAGTTTCCTCTTGCGTGTTTGCTCCGCTATCTGTACAGGGTTGACAGTCAGTGGGTTGTAGTACTTGGGCATGCTGATTCCAGTTTGGGCCAGGACCTTTGCCTGCATTGCTGCAGCAGCAGCAGCTGCTTGGATGAGGGGGTCTATACCCATGGGTGTTAGCGACATCAGAGGGGGTGGATTCAGGGATGTGGTGTTGCTCTCGACTCCTTTGGCAATTTCTAAATGGAAAGAATTAAGCACTATTGATTAACTTTCAATACAAAACAGTAAGAACTGCAAGAAATGGCGCTCAGTGTACAGGTTCCTTTCCAAGCATTCAGAACCTAGTGTGGGATGTCCAGACCAAGCCATCTAGTGCACTGAAGCCATCTAGCACACCAGAATTAACAAGCTCTGGTTGTGTACATTATTTACCGTTATGTGGGTAAACGTGTAACTATTTCTGAAATGGTCGGCAACACATGTAACCGCCTGTTTCAGAAACAAACTTCAAGAAATTGTTTACATGCATGACGTGTGGTCAAAACATTGCTTCTTCATCAAAGCATTTTGACTTTGAGTAACCACCCTGTAAAAACTTTTAAAAACTAGCTACAAATTCTGGGGGACTGTGCTCCACCGACAGCGCTGTCGATAGCTTTCGTGCAAAATGCCTTTAGCCCCAGCACCAGCAATGATACTTAATGCGCAGACATGCTCATTCTTTGGTCAAGGTTTGTATGCTGTCACGTAATGCACTCGTATAAGTATAAGTATTAGAAAATAAGGGGTCTCCTATTGACCTTGCAATGAGGGCGCCATTTGAGCTTGTGACTTCATATACAAGGGGTGTAATATATACATGTACATAAGAAGCGGAAATCAACTGATCTGGGGCCAATACACGGCTTACGGCAGAGTTCTATGTTATCAGCCCATGGACGCACATGGTTTACAGGGAGCCATAAGTGTAGAATTCTGTGGTAAGCAGTGAAATTAAGATTGGGTCTCACTATGCTACCTTTCTCTAGAGTGTCATCCGTCTCCTGCTTCAGGACCTTCTCCCTCTCCTTCTCATCCTTGTCCCGTCGCTCCTTCATCTCCATCAGCTTCTTGGCCCGCTCTAGCCGCCGGGCCAGAGCCTCCTGGGCGTGCATGGCGGGGTCCCTCCCACGGGTCAGCGGGGAAGTGGAAATGCTTCGGCTACGGCTACGGCTACGGCTGTGGGTGTGACTACGACGCCTCCTTGGACTCCGAGACCTACAAAGTTTCAAGGAAGTCACAAATCTTATTATACCTAAACAAGTTGTATTTCTAAGCTTTATCTGCCTTGCGCTGTTAAAGTTAGGCCACCTTACAGGTAAGGGTCATGTCAGTACAAAAACAATGTATCTCCAAAATTAATGATGTTATCATTAACGGAGGGTTGTGCAGAACAGAGGCTAAGTTTTTGGAAGGGGCAAGGGCACCAAGGCATTTTCAACTTGGTAAAGGGCACCTCTATGAGGAAATTGTACATTTTTATTGGAACAATTTCAAGGGGCACCAAAGGTTTTTAAGAAGTATCAGGCCTGGTTGTACAAAAAATGCATAATTCAAAAAAACAAATTGACAATAACCTTGAGCGCCGTCGGCGTGGAGAACGTGATCTAGACTTCTGTCTTCTCCTGCGAGGGGTTCTTGATCTACAGTGAAGAAAATACAAAACATAAAAGTCAATGGCAACTACACAATGCACTCAAACTGACATGAAAAATCGTTGACAACAGCAAATGGTGTACACTTGTGTAACTTTGATTGGAACAATTTTTTAGATCTTCATGAGCAAAAATCTAAAGCAAAATTTTGGGCCTACTGAGCTAGGTTTGCCGATTGGAAAAGAAAAATAATAATAATATTTTTTTTCATATTCAAATATATTTAAAACTGCTTACCTTGACTTTCTACGTCGTCTTGGTGAACGTGACCTCTTTCTGGAGCGTGACCTGGATCTCTTATGTGACCTTGATCGTGACCTTTTCCTTGACCTGGACCTCGATTTCCGTCGAGGAGGCGACTTAGAGCGAGACCTACGCCTTGACTTAGAGGATTTGCTACGCTTCAGAGGTGGTGTGCGGGTCCTGGAACGGGACCTTCGACGATGTCTCTTTGGTGACCTACTCCGTGATTTCCGTGATTTCTTTGGCGAGAGTGATCTTGATTGGGATCTATGGTCTGACTTCAGCTGCTTCTTTCCAGGGGAGGCCGACCTTGATCGAGACTCCCTGGCTTTTGCAGACGATTTTGACTTTCTGTCCCGTTTTGGTGTGAGAGATCTGGATCTCGAATATCTCTTTCTTCCCTTGGAACGGGAGCCTCTTTTCGGAGAAAGTGACGCCACGCGATCACTTCCTGATGAGGAAGGTGAGCGAGCCGCCTTAGAGTTGGCCTTCTGGCTTTTCTTGATTCTCCTTGGTGATGGGGACCGGGATCTGGATGCAGCACGGTGGCTGGGGGATGGGGAACGGGAACCCTGCTTCAAGGCATCTTCATCCTCATTGTGGCTGGACACAGATTTCTTCCTGGACTTAGAAGAGCTGACTTCATCAGGCCGGAGTGGGGATGACGACGTGATGCTGCTCTCCTGTTGTGGGAAGAATGCTCTTTCAGGGAAATGGCCCAACAAAACAGTGTTAGTGTTTTCGGAACCAGACTCTGATGTTACACCATCAGTATGTGTGACACATTTTAAACTGTACCAAAGCTTTTTTTACTTCGGAAAATTTGTGAACATGTATACATGTACATTAGAAACTTTTATGTCCATCATTAAAAAGCAGATGAGGGTACTTTGCATTACATCTGCTAAAAGAAAATAATCATTAATTTGTCTTTTTGGTCAAGTTTGAAATGTGTCATAAAATAGCAAGGATTTTAATTGGTTATTTTAGCCATAATTATGATGACTATGGTATCTGTTGAATACATGCTTCTAATTTAAATGAGGCATGCCTGCATACAAAAAAGATACAGTACATGTATTTGTTTGTAAAGGATTTCCCCAAAGAAATTTCTTTTTCCTGTTATTAACACAAAAAAATTCTCTGAACAATTGCTCATTTTGATGTCACTCAGTTTAGAATAGATGCTCGCAAACTACGTTCAACTCAATGCAAAAATACCAGGAAACAGTTTATCCAGGAAAATTGAAAAGCTACACAGATTACACTCTATGTACACTGTACATGTAGTAGACGATGGCACTCCCTTGCCACTCGTTCATACATTAGGAGCCCACAGCTCTAGCCAACATTTTTGTATAATCGCACATACATGTACATGTACGCATTTTTGTAGGGGGGAAAAGGAAAAGTACAAACAACTTAGTATGGTGTTTTTGAGTTACCTATGGCAGTGTTTTTAACATTCTTTTTTGAAGATTGCCTGCCTGTAATACATGTATATGAAGTACGTATGTACATAGTTCTTTTCACCTTGGTTTGAAGGTACAGTAACTACAGTATGTACATGTACAGTACATGTAAGACAATACATGTCAGGCATGAAATGTATTGAAGTCTTGACCCTGGACTTAAACTAACCAAAATAAACAGCCAACGATGCATTATTTTTGCAACTTTTTTGTTACAAAAATGCATCATATACTGTATAAGTACATGTACACAAGAAAACCATGCTCCTTTATACAAAAAGTTTGCAATACCACAAGCAAAACCATTACCGCAGGGTCAATGATATTGATGGTTTTTTAGGCTTTCGTGCACAGCGTGAACACCTCTTGTTTTGTTTGTTTGTTTTGAGTTTTTATTAAAGTCTGCCACTTGCTGTATCAAGTCTCAGTATGCATTGCAAGCGTAAGTTGGGGCCAAGCCATGACTGTTGGTGAACTCATTCGTGAGTCATGACTTCAAATAATTAATGCCCAATACTTTATTCTTGTAAGGGCAAGGTAATTTGTCCTCCATGAGGTAAATTTAAATAAATATGTACTGGAACATTTCCTGGGGCATCAACTAAGGCAAGGACAAGGGGCATGGAGGCAATTGCCTTCATTCCCTCTGACATGTCTTAAGTATCAGGCCTGAACATGACCTCAAGTTTGCCCCAGACATGCTATCAGGCGTGACTATTACAAAAATACACAGCAGCATACAAAAAGGAGTTGACCAGAACTAAAATGGAAAAAACAAGTACATTGTAGCAATTGTCAAGAGTCGTTTGTTTCTTTGTCTGGTCATAAATACATGTAGCTATAATATTCACCTGATGTGCCATGCTTTGCTTGGGCGAAGCTTCAACGACGGGGTTGCTATCCCGGCGCTTGGATCCAACTGACTCAAGGGGCGGTGAGCCAGGCTGAATAGTATTGTTGTATATGGCAAAGCGGGTTATCATTTGGACTGGATATAACATTTGACCCTAACCTGGCTTATAAAGGGGCTTTTAACAACTGCAGTTGGTTCTAGGTCTAACCCTACCACCCCAACTATCAAAATCCAACTCCATGTGTTTTGGGTGTTTTTGCATTTTTTTATTCTGTTGGACTGAGAATTAAACTAAATTGATTATACTTTATGAGATCAGACACAACACCACATTCAGAGTCCAACAGTTTGTGTGCTTAGTAAGTTTGGTGTTGGATTTTGTTAGAGAGAGGGAAAATCCTAGTAGATCATGAAGGGAGTAAGGGTTGATGTTACTGTAAACATAGTTTGAATCAGTAATCTCACTTCAATTTTTCAGACAACTAAATGAGCCTGTACATGAAGGCCAGAAATCTTAAGAGGGCCATGAATTTTTAGTACGTCACAGAGCCCATAGCAGATTTTGCCATTGTAATTTTGTTTGTATATATTTACTATTCCTATTAAAAATGATAAATCAGTTTTGTATTGGAATAAAAAATTGTTCATTCAATGGAAAAGGGTATTACAACAAAGACACAAATGTACAACCCAGCAAAAGATAATGATGTCAAAAAGTTATATTTCATTTGGAACTTCCAGCCAATATTCTCACAACAAAAATTAATAAATAAATAAACAAATTGTAACCATAAGTGTGACAGACCCACAAAATTTACATGCAAAATTGCATATTATTTTTCGTTCTAAACAATTATAACTAACATAAAATACATGTGCACTTTAAGATGTGTGAGGCAGACTTTGTACTGTTAAAAATCATGACTTAAAAAACTTTCCAACCTTAGGGATAATCATCTACATGTATTTATCTAACCCTTGAAGAAGGCAATCTTGGTTGAGTTTGATGAGTATTAGTATCAAAATGTTTTATTAAGTATAGTTTTAAATGATTATCACTTTATTGTTGCATATTATCAATCATGTCAGTAGATTTGGGGATTGTTGTGGTCCAAAATTGAACATACATGTAAAGAGAGCTCTGCGATATTGTTTGTATTTTTATTAAATTTGCACTATGTTTTAGTGACTAAATTGTATTTTAAAGTTGTCCAGAAGTATTAAGAATAATCTGGCCAAATACTTCATTCTTGCAAGGGCAAGAGTTTCTCCTTGATTAAGGACACCTCTTTGAAGGAAATCTGAATTTCTACTGGAACAAGTCAAAGGGCACCAAGACACTAGCCAAGGGGAACCAAGGCAAGTACCTCCATTTCCTACATGTATGTGAAGTATCGGGCCTGGACCATCCTCAGCTCGTCCACTCTAAAGACCATCTTCGAGATAAATTGATTGCGTGTTTTCACACAAGATGCAAACACCCAGAGCGTTTTAGCTCCATTTTCATGTTATATCTTGCTTTCCTGCACTTAGCATTGACAGACTTCTTAATGACAGCCAGTCTTTGGACTCCGGTGGAACCAGGGAACTCCAACTCTGTTTGTTTCAGAATGGCATTCATGCGATGAGGATCCAACTGGGCAGTCATAGAGCCATCTTGAGTCATGGTCTCCCCTCCGAAACTACTCACTGACAACTCTTCAGGTGTGAACAGATGGCTCAAGAGCTCACACGCATACCGTTGAGGTTCTAAACTCTTGAAGAGGGCCTGCTCCAGTTGATATTGCCTCATAAGTACTGGAGGACCAGCACCAGATGAGCCAACCTCAACAAGTGCATCTGAATTGGAGGGAAAGGCAGGAGTACATGGTGGTGGGGCACTACCAGGACAAAATGCTGGGAAACAATCTTTGACAACCGAGTCTTGTCTGACAACACGAATCCCAGCAGGTTTGGGTCTATTATTTCTTGGACCAGCCGCAGTGCTGGAGTAAATGTAACTTTCTACCATCCCAGGAACAGATACAGGTGGTGGGGAAGTTGAATTTAAAAATTGCTGCCGAGTGTCACTCAGAAATTCAGTCCTGACAGTCTTATTGTGTCTACATGTACTTGCAGAAATCCCAGTCGGAATTGCCTGAACCGTTTTACTTTGAGAAGCTACAGTGCTAGGGCAAGCTTCCAAAGTGTCTAGTGGTTGGGCACTCAAGATAGAAAATTGCTGCTGTCTAGTGGTACCTGGTAAAGCATCTTCCACCTCTAAACCTTGTCTGACAGTACAAATCCCTGTGGGAATGGCTTGAACTGCTCTTCTTGGCCCAGCCACATTTCTGGGAAAAAAGTCTATGACCCCAGCAGAAGAGGATGGTGGTCGAACACAATTTAGAGCACCGTCCTTGATCAAGGTGTCCTGTCGGACAGTGAAAATTCCAGTTGGAGTAACTTGAACCATTTTTCTTTGATCAGCTGCAATGCCAGAGAAGGCAGCCCCTTTTTCATAAAGAGATTGATCAGTTGAACATGGCTGCTCAGTAACACTCAGAGTGCCACCCTTGACTTCTGTGTCCTGTCTGACAGCACACCTCCCACTAGATATTGTTTCGACTGTTGTACTTGAGCCAGCCGAAAAGCTGTTGAAGGCTTCCATGATCAAAGGAGAAGATGCTGGTAAGTGATTGTCAGAGATAAAGGACTGAAACCCTGAACATGGTGAACCATCCTCAACCGGTTCTTCCTTCTTTATGTCACAGATTGCCACCGGCTCAAATTGTGTTGCACTACTCGAGCCAGAAACAGAGTTCGCATCCACCATACCAAGAGCTGTGTCTAAAGCATAGCTATCATCAGAGTTTGTGTTTTTTTGTATGGACTCAACCAGCTGGGTGACATGTGCAATACTCTGAACCATACTGCACTGTAAAGTCTCCAAGCGGTTAAGCTGCCCAACTAGCTCATCCAGTTTGCATTCCAGCCTGTCCAGTTTCTCCTGGGGAGAGGAGTCAATATCCATGGTCAGAATCTTGGATTGAGACAGGGTAAGGAGTCCGAGACTGACCAAAGGAAACTTTACAGGCTGTAGCAGCTCATCTTTAGGCTTGAGAGTAAGCCAGCTGGTATTACAAAGTAGATCATATGAACCTCTTCAAATACAAGCTGAAGGACCTTCTATACTTAATCCATGCAGGTACATGTACCTTGACTAACTCTTTATCGCACCTTCACCTCGAGAATTTAAGAGTCTCAAAAATAGAAACATTCTGGTTCCATTTGAAATGTCTTTCTAGAACACCATACACATAGCAGAAAAGTATTAGTTCATACCACAGACATTTATGAATAAGAAATAGAAGATGACATTTTGTTTAACGAGTATTTCTCTCTCTTTTTTCAATTTAATGTGTGTTCCATGATTTGCCAGATTTTGCACAATTTCACATGTCCAACGTGTACTTGATCTACCTCACACACCTTCATTACACTGAAATACTTAAAGTGTTTTGTCTTTTGCATAATCTTAACAGAAATAAACTTACGTCTGCACTTCGTGTGCGATCTGGAGTCTGACTAGGACTGTGGCTTGGACTTCGGCTCGGACTCCTACTTAGACTTTTGCTTCTATCCCGTTTGTTTCTTTTTGATCCTATTGGGAAGAAATAAGAGTCTTTTAAGTGAATACAAAGTAAGTTCAATTGAAAATGTTAGTTTGTAAAGATGAACAGTCTATGTTCAAAGAACTGTCACTGTTGTTATCTTTAGTTTTTGATGATGAAATCAAGGATGCCTCAAAATCACTGTAACACGCAAGCCTAAGGAAAACCTGTAAGCAAGGGTGCTTGCAATGAACCAGAAACACTCAGGTAAACGCCTAATCTTCCACGATCAGTGTTTCGGGTTCTTTTACATGCACTCTTTATCCTAGTATGTAGTACACAGGAGTTATGGCATTACATTGTACATCCCATCTGAAGGCCAAAGCAATTATGGTAAAGTATCTTGCTCAAGGACACAGGTATCGAAACCAGCCTGGCCAGGATCCAAACCCACATTATGTCAACAACAGAACTTGAAAACAATGCATATGACCATTTCACAAATTTGTAAAATATCTTTCTTTAAAGTAATAACACAATCTCCCAAACTGTGCAAAATATTTTAAGGCAAGTCAGTGCATGGCTTAAATAAAAATGCAATGTCAACTAAGAGCACAGAGCAAGATGTTTCAGGGTTCAACATTTTATCCTGACCTCCTAAGTGATTCTTCCTCACCCAACACCCAAACTGTTGGACTTTGATTACACTAAATGAAGAATATTAAATATCAAGAAATGATATTGCTTCAGAGGGAAGGCAGACTATCAAAACAAATATCAAAAACAAAGTACACTTACCACTAGATGATCTTCGTCTTTCTCTTGAATGTGATCGACTGTATCTCCGTTTTTTATCACGTGACCTGGAGCGACTACGCTTCCGTCTGGATCCTGATGCATAATTCCGACGATTCTTTGGTGTTCTCGATCGAGAGCGTCGGCGGCGCTTTGGTGTTCGAGACCGCGACCGATGACGTCGCCTTGGTGTCCGGGACCTTGACTTCCTGGGGGATCTCGATCTTGAACGTCTCTTCCTCTTTGGTGTCTTGGACCGTGATGATTTACGTCTTGGCGTTCTTGAACGGGAACGTTTTTTCCGTTTAGGTGTTCTGGACCTTCTTTGTTTTGGGGAATAGGATCTGGAACGTCTGCGTCTTGATGATTTTGAACGTTTTGGTGATCTTGACCTAGATCGAGATGTAGAAGTGGAACTGGACCGAGAGCGAGATTTTCTCTCTTTGACTGGCCCGTCAGATGTAACTTCATCCTTTTTTGTTGATGTCATGCTTTCAGGTTGGTCTAGAATACTACTAACAGAGTCAATTACAACCACTGGTTTCTTTGTTTGAACTGAATTACTTGTTTCTTCTTCAACGAGCTTATCAGCAGCAATTAAAGAAACCCTGCCACCACTACTTTGCTTTTGCTGTGAAGTCACCTTTAATCGCTTGTCTCGAATCTACATGTAGAAAGAAAATTCAAAGATATTTGAAACTGCCGCAAAAAAACATCTGGGAAATCATTGGTATGCATTATGCATCGTCGAGTACTTCAAGTGCCATTTAATTTACAGTAGTCGGAGTAATACATGTATTATGGATGTCAGTCACTTTGTAACTTGGTCACTTCATACCTTGGCAAAGTTGGTCACTTCTTACCGCCAGCCGAGTCACTTTGTACCGTCAGCCAGTCAATTTGTACCTTCCCTAGCTGCGTCCCTCTACTGTTGGATGTCAGTAAAATTTAAATGTTTTTGCCATATCAATGTATTTGCCAAAACAAAACATTTTAATCTTTTATTTTCATATCTTCTTTACATGTCATTGTTGTTAATATCTGTATATTGGAAGCTCGAACGACTCAAACTTGAGGCAAAGAATGGTTAGTTGGTGGCACTCAATTCCAATGCCATCGAATTGAGAGTAGTCACACAGGTCAATTAACGAGACCTTCTCGAAACGAGGCAGAAATAAAAAATCAGTACAAGGTATAAAGTGTCGGGAAGGTATGAAGTGTCTTGTAAAAGGTACAAAGTGATAAGGGTACGAAGTAGTCAAAGTACGAAGTGATCTGACACAGCAAAAATTGTACATGTATGGTTGGAACAAGCCCTGACAATCTGCAAGCTATGTTAAACCATACGCTCTTTTTTTTTTTCATTAAAAACATGATGCCCAAACAAACTTAATAAAATTTACACAGGTTAAATGCAAGAGTAAATCATAATGTACTCTTCCAAAATTATGATTAAATTTCCCTTTACATTTCTGGGCCCAATTTCATTAACCTGTTTATCAGTGAGTAAATTTGTTTGCTTACATACTTGTAGCAGAAAAACATGTGAAACTAAAACTTAACAGTGTCTTTTATAAATGATCGAAAAGATTTGACAGCACATGTGTGCATTCACGATGGACTTACATTGTTGAGTCAAAAAAAAATCTGCTAATACACTAATAAAGGCTTCATGAAATTGGGCCCTGTGCCCTGGTGGACCACACTTATCCCTCATCAGCAAACCAACGGTTCAACAAAAGTCACAGAAAAGTGTTCGCATCCGGCCACCACTTTTTAAGGGATTAATTTGAGTTTTTTAAGGGACATTTTAGGACTTTATCTTCCTTTTGAAAAAATAATCCTCTTGAGGAATTGGTAGCTGAAACACTAAATTTTGACCTTCAATTTAAAGGAAAATTCAAGCGCAAATTTCTTCTTTCTGGGGATAGACCCATTTGCCATTATTTGTTCTTTCATAATTTTTTCATAATTTTGACACTTTGTAATAGTTCAATCAAAGTGCCTGTGCCTAAATGTTTACATTCTGTCAACTCTTCTGGACAGGCAAGGATATAATTCAACCTAAATTTAGACTAAGGGAGATAAAGTGGTTGCCGGATTTTAGCCATGAAGTCACACCCAAGAATTAATAGAAATAGAAACCACAAAAAAAAATTCAAAAAAAACCCCCAAAACTAGTGGAAATCACAAAATTTTAGATTTGATCTGATTGAGTTGTAAGTAGTCTAG
>CM021532.1:17830776-17848979 GCA_010994315.2 Pisaster ochraceus
CCCCCCCCCCGATTAACACGTCTGGCGCCGCCGCTGAATCTAAAGTTAATTGAAATATTTAATTCAGTGCTAAGTGCTCATGTGTGAAACAGAAATCTCACTCGGAAATTCAGCAATCTTAATAGGGGACACAAGTGTACTAAAACAAATTCAGGAAAACAAAGTGAACATTACAGTAATGAGTGTTTTCATTTGCAAGTCCTCTTGAAATTATGAGATAAACTATCAGTAAAAGACAAAGACTCATTGGAATGAGAAAACAATGACTCATTGTATTGAGTCATTATAAATTGTATAGTTCACAATACTGTACAAGTATACATGGTACGGCAGGTAGGTGTTGGGATTGTGCCTTCAATGGCACAAACATGGAATTCAGCAAACACTCAGGGTATGTAATGAGAAAATATTGCTATAGGGCCAGCGCAGATTTGCCCTCAGGTAGAATGACAAGCAATGAGAGCCATTCTGATAATTTTGTTAGTTGCGTGTTTGTCTACATATTTGTTCACAATTTGTGATAGCCATATTGTCAAATATCTTTTTCATGACATGCTCTGAAAGTGTGCCAAATTCAATGCTTGTATCAGCAAAAGCACAATTCCCGAAAATAATTCCCGTTGCCCCACTGACCGGTAACCAAGTGAAGGTAGCCACAGGTCTATAAATCCTCCAAATCATATCCAGGAGTTGTCTGACGTAGGATTTGGTCAAAATATTAATTGCTTATCATTTGGACAGGCATAGCAATCTTATGCAAGTCTGAACCTTAAGCTACCGTATCATAGAGTGGACAATTCTGGAAGTCTCTAGCCAAAGATACTGGGGGTTTGAGGTTAACTGAAGAAACCTGTCCCTGAGTTGTTGGGAATCCTCGTCGAAAAACAGCCAAGGAGACAAACATTAATCTCCTGATACAGAGCACCATCAACAAACTTTACAGTAGAACAGACGGAGATGGTGAAGGGTTTAACCTCTTACGGGCTAATGAGGTTGTGAGCGGCCAACCCCCTCCATGCGATTAACCTCCCCCAATCTTGGGCACTCTGTGGGCGAATGGGTTAGTTGACACAGGACAGGGTAGCCCTTGTTCCCAAGAACCTATGATTTAGTGCTGCTGCAGCTCCTCGTTTGGCACACCATAATCCTGGATATGAAGGGCCTACCTCTAAACACAAGTCATGGGCTCAAACCCTTCCAGCTTCCCCAGCCTCCATTCTCAATCACTCACTTAGGTGTTCCATGGGCCAAGGTGTTAATGGGCATGGTATGGGGAAGCTTTCTAGAGTCACCCTGGACTACCTCAAAGAGTGCAGCTCATGAACACCCATCTCATTCTCAAAACACAAGTGGCCATAGGCTCAAACCCTTCCAGATAACCCCAGCCCCCATTCCCAACACCCCTTAGGTGTTCCATAGGCCAATGGGCACAGTATGGGGCAGTTATCCAAGAATCACCTGGGCCCCTCAAACCAAGGACTGGGTGTAGCTCATATGAATGCCCAAATCTCCCCCTCCTTTGGCACAACATACCCCTTGATGTGAACAACCCACCCCATATCATAGGCCCATAAGATCATAAAATCCTTCCTTTCTGTCACTCCTCCTCCCCCTTTTTCCCTCATAGGACCCCTTTAGGACAATTCGAAGCCAGTGTTACTGGATATGGCATAACGTAGCTTCTCCTTTAGAGTACCCTTTTTCTGGTAGTTGGGTAGCTTGAGCAGGTTGAAGCAGGTGGAGGAGGTTGGCAACCGACCAACTGGATCTCTTTTCTGGATACGCAAGAAGCCACGGAGGACACTACCGACAGTATCACCGGTATCCTGCGGGTAGGTAGAGGAAAAACTAGACATTATTTTCAAAAGAGGCACATTATTTTAAAGTGATTTTGGTAAAACTAAAACACAAAGAAGTAATCATTCAGGAAACGTGAGCTCTATCATAAATAAACAATCCTATTGGGAAAATTTAGTCAATTTAAAAAACAAAATAGTCGTTATATTATGATACAAAACCTAAACTTACATTACTCCTTCATTAAAGTGACTAAATAAACCACACATTGAAAAGAAAAGATATGACCAGCTAAAGTACTTACCTGATCATCACTGACTTCCACACATCGTATTGAGAAGGGTGGCTCTAGGTGGGCAAACCCTAGCAATGGTGGCTTGGAACAACTTGTCACAAACTGTAAAAAGATTTAGGTTTTTTAAATTGCTAACAGAGTCTTTCTTAAAGGCTAAATGACAACACATACATAAAACTATATAAGTGTAACAGACCAATCAGGCGAGGTTTGCTGGGACACCATGAACTGTGGTGGTTCTGACAAGAACCAAGAGATTTTAAACCACTGATTCCCTCCACACTTTATAAGAGATTTATTATATGGTGTCTCTGCAAATCCCGCTTGATTGTATCTTCAGCATGCAAAGTCTCAAACCCTACTTAGTGTAACAGAATCAGTCAGGTGGAAAAGTTGCTATGAAGTGAAAAGAAAAGAGCAGAGAGCAGACAGAAGATACCAGAAGATAAACAAAGAAATTAAAAACTTATAAATAAAATACAGCACGTTATAAATACACAATATCTAATACTAATGAAATATTAACGAATGAACTCTTGATAGGTTGATGACGTAAGATAATTTTATAAGCAGGGAAAGTGGTATTTTAAACGCAAACCCGATTTGTAATTACCTTGAGGAAGAGCGCCCTCTCTGCTGATGTGAAGTCATGCTCCAGGACATCAAACAACCAATTGACGACCCGATGGGAGTTATGAAACCCTCCATAGTACTGTGTATGTTTCCTACATCACAAAAAATTATAACACATTTTAAAAACTGGAATTGAACAAAAGTTTCACTTGGTCTTTGCTCAGTGTCAGGGTGTAGGGCTAGGATTATATGATAGGAGCAACGGTTAGGATTAGGGTTAAAGTTATGGTTAGAGATGATCCTTATCTTGATTGTTAAAAGTAAGGATGAATGGATGGGTACATGTAAATGAGTGTTAGGTTTATACGTAGGGTAAGGATTAAGATTAGAGTTATGGTTTAATAAATGGCTAGAGAGGATCCTGATCTGTAGTTTTTAAAGCGGATCTACATTAGTAGGGTAGCAGTAAGGGTTAGTTATTGTTAGAGAAGATTCTTGTCTGCATTTATTTAGAGAACGAGGAATGCATAGGGCAAGTGCGCATTTGGGTTATAGGTAGGGAAAGGGTTAGGATAATTAAGAGTTATGGTTATGGTTATGGTTATGGTTATGGTTGTGGTTGTTGCTGTGGTTATGGTTAGAGTTACTCCTTATCTTTATTACCCACCTGAGGTCTGTAAAGTCAATCTCTGTGTTATCTCCAGATATCAATCTTTGGAGCTCTGGACCAGAGAACCATGACAACCACTCCGGGTTGATTATGGATCGAAAACCACGCTTAAATGCCTTGGTCTGGTCCCTGATCTGCTGGTACAGCCTGTAGTGAGCCATTAGGTGGATGTAGCTGATTCTGAAAAGGGGTTGGGAATCAGACTGCTAGTTTTATTTTGAATCATAAAGACTACAACAACAACAACATTCTTGTTCTAAAAGTTACATGAGCACCTGAATGGTGATACTTTTTTTAGCTAGGTTGAAGTGATCTGTGACATAATGTACATTAGCCATGGTTTTGAAAGATTATATTCCATCAAAGAGTTATCGGTCTGATCCCTTACTTGTTCTCATTAGTAACTGCCATTGCCTTGCCACCGGGAACCAGTTCATGGGTGTGGATCTTTCCCATAACATCCTCATCGTAGGAGAAGACAAGATCGAGGTCAGAAATGTCGCCCTCATAGTGCTGATTGGAAAAAGTCAATGAAACACTTACCATAATTTCTTATGATTCCTAACCCTTACCAGCCCAAGCCTTCAATGGTTTGTATAATTATGTTGAACTGATAACTGCATTAATAAACATTAATATACTTTACATGGGATTAGGCATACTGCCCTAATCAGAGTACATTAGTTTGGTGGTCGAATTACCATATGAGGTTGGATTTTGTCAGAGTGAGGAAGGCTCCTTGTGAACCACATCAGGCAGTTAGGGTTGGTATACATGTAAACATCTATGGATTTAAACTCATTTCCATCCTCTAGTTTTCAAGAAACACACAACCAAACCTCTTGATGAAAAATCCACAAAAACAGAAGATTTGTGTAAGTGAAAACCACACAAAAACAGTTTATGTTTTGTCAGGAGTTTTATGAACATTCAATACAATGTGCATTTCAATTAAAATAAGCAATACAGAATAAACTAATAAACATGTAAAACACCAGTTGAAAAGCAATGAAAAATGATTATTAATCATACATCGACAATACACATTGTAAATTAAAGAAGGGAGTCATATCGTATACATGAAAGAGGCTTGAATAAAACATCCTTTTCATCTCACAACTAACACCTGTTATCTCCATGCCTGGATGATAAATGTTACCTTGACGTAGGTGAGATTCTTGTAGAGTTCAGGGTCCATTGAGGGAAGCTCGTCGATGGGGCTATAGAGCTGGTTATGCTGCTGCTCCAACATCTGACTCAAGAAGAAGGTCGCGAACGGAACTTCGACCACAATGCTCTACAAAATACAACCAAACCCACATTTTAGGACAAAGGTAATCAAGTAAAATTATGTAACAAATTGTAAATGGCCTAAGTTTTCGACACTAGCAGAGTCTTTCTCAAAGGCTAAAATGACAGGTAAACCAATGCAACAGAAGCAGTCAGGACGAAAAAAGTGAAAAAAGAGGAGCAAGACAAATTATGTCAGAGATACCAATAAAATATCAAACAAAGTCATTGGGAAAAATAGTTACACTAGATGTAAAAGGAATCTAAAAACCGAGTAATATTATTTTGGTTTTACCCATACATCGATGATCAATAAGCACTGAATACTCAATGCTGTCCAAGTCCTTCAAGAAAGATAGCCATGGTCAAACATTGAAGCTTAAAAACCATTAGACTTAATCAAATTTGCGATAATGATAGAAACAAGAATGGTACAGACCTCGTACACAGCCTTAGCGAGCATCTTTCCGACAAACTCAAAAAGACCTAGATGGTTCTCATTGATGAAGGATGTCGGACTTGGGTACAGTCGCTGCTCACTGGTAGTCTGCACCAAAACAACAGAAATAAAATAACAATGATGTTGTATCGTGGCCAAGCAGTTGAGTGCATCAGACTCAATTATTGATAGCAGAGTGATGACAATTGTGTCCTTTAGCAAGGCACTTAACCATGATTGTTTTTTCTTCATCCATGTGTAGATAGCAACAATAGCGACAGAAATTAAATTAATGGCTTAATGCAAGGCCAAGTAGTTCAAATGCACCAGACTCAATTACTGATGGCAGTGTGTGGGTTTGAAATTGAAACCTAGGTCATGACTTGCATCTCCTTCTGCAATGCACTTAACCATGATTGCTTCTCTTCACCCAGGGGTGAAGTGGTAACTGTGAGGGCAGAGATCGTTCTTGCAATTGATTTAGCTTGATGTGTTGCACACTTGGCAACACAGGCTGCATACTTCACAAGGAGCTGATGAGATGGTTCAAGTTATAAAACTACTTGCCAAATGACCAGGAAAAAGTTCATGCAATGTGAGTGTCAATACCATCGCATCTTCATCTCTTTCCAGAAAATCTAAATGCGCAGGGATATCCTGAAATCAGAAAAAACAGAGAAATTGCAGCCCTGTATAATATAGGTTTACCCTGAATAAATTGAGTGTTGGGTTGAAGACTGTTCTGATAATTTCTTCCAGGAATTCCTTGAAGACACCATCTTGATCTATGCCTGCTTCGTCTAAGCCCTGTCACACAAAGATAAACATGGTCCAACAATAAAGCTTTAATACCTCTAGAAAAAAATAACTAAAACATTATATAACACTACAAAACCCAAACTGTTTCAATATAATCAAAATTGTTTTTATGTCACACTGATTACCTGCATGTTAATAAACCTGACACGGATGAGACCTTTCAGTGTCTGAGGTTGGAGACCAGCTAACTGTTGGAACCCATCCTGCAAGCAAAGAAACAGAGAAACAATGTTTATGTTACTGGACTCTGGTCATCAAAGGTCCCATGGGTATTTTGTAGACCTACAGTATGCATATAAATCTGTGTGCAGTTGTTTCGCCATATAAGACCTGTGCAGCTGAACGGTTGGACAACTTTATTGCAAATATTGAAAAGTAGGAGGGTTAATCAAGAGACAATGGTAAGTGGAAAAAATTAGCAAGAGTAGCAACTCACAACTCCACTTTTGGAAACCATTACAGAATATACAATGTCTGCACACATTTCAAGCAATACATAACTATGCGTTATATACACATATGGAATGGCAATGAGGTCACCAGTGCATGTCTACGCATCCCGAGGGACTGTGACCAGATGAGAGGGTTTTTATTTCCTGAAGCCAAAGGCCGAGGGAAATAGAACTCTCTTCCCCTTGTCACTCACAGGCCCGAAAAATGTGCACTTGTGACTGAACTATGCCAGAGGGCCTGGAGAAAACCCTTTATGGCAAAACTCTACTCACATATTGCCCTAGCCGGTAATCGAACCAGGGCAACAGCGGTAAGAGGCAAGAGCTTTATGCACTAGCCACTCATGTCACCTTTGACTCTGCAAAGGGTCAACACACAAGGCAACTAACAACTGTTGTAATATTATTATTACTTTATATAAGTCACCATGAGGGTGTCTAAATAACTATTTCAGATACGCCTTACTTACTTCTACAAGCCTTGACCTGTGTACTGTAATGAGTGTTGAGTGAGGGGAGTAATTCGCTGTCTCTGTGAAGCCCAGTGCTTTCTTCTCTTCAGCAACTCGTTTGCGGAATAACATTACTCGCTGTCGAAACAAAAGTTTTACTTTTATAGACAGGAGATATCCATAATGGCAGTATGTGGGGTTGGGAGTACTTCTCTCTCAATTTGCTTTTGTTTTGAATGTTGGTACCCTAGCTCCTCAACCCCCAAAAAGCCCTCTACATACAACAGAGTGAGTTTTGGTCAGTTGAACAGTGGGCCCATTCTATCATTGTCTTCTTTGATTTTTCAATAAACTTTGATGGACAAAACGCTCCCCAGAACCGTATTTATGTTCATTTAAATCATTCTTGAGTTTTATATTTTGTTTTGTTTGGAACATATTTCATAATGAAGGAAAATGCGAAGGCTAGGCTTTTGTACCCTATGGACAAACGTCATAAATGAATTAACAACTGACAAGAAAAAACAAGCGAGTTGAAAATGGACACAGAAAGACAAACACAAACAGAAAGCAAGAGGCTGATAGACCAATGATTTATAACAACAGTGATTAAATCAATAAATAAGTTAGACAATGATTGTAAAACATTAATTAAATTGTATACATAAGAATTTAGAATGGAGTGTCAAAGTTTTCTGGTATTAAAAGAGTTTTCTGCCAAAATGTATATTTTGCAAGCATCCGGTGATCATGTAGCTATCCTTTAATTTGCATTAAATAACTTTTAAAAGTGACATAAAACAGTCAATGAGAATTTCAAAAGTTACGTTTTACCTCTCTGTGTGGGATGACGTGAGGAATCCGTTGCAATATCAACGTGGTTCGTTTACTCCCCTTCTCAAGCTCCGCCCTAAAAGTGGTGAGTTTCAGGTCCTTAACCAGCCAGTGGTTAGTCGGAGCAAATTGGCGCCTGCAGTCTCTGTCATACAGCAGACTCAGCAGGGAATGAGTGGAGCTGAACAGGTTTGCTTTCTTCACTGTACCATCTGGGATGAAGTTTTTTTTCATTTAGTTTTCGCTTTTGATAAAGCAAACTCATTCTAGTATTCAAGTATCAAGTAACAACTGACTCGGTAAATTTTAAATAGTTTGGGGTTGAACAAAGAAAAATCGAACAGAGAGGGACTTGAACCTGCAACGTCCAGATTAATGTGCCGGCTCTCTACTAACTGAAGTATGTATAGCCCTAATGTTAGCCGTCTTCCTATTTCGTCAATATCTTTGTTCCCAGGTTGTATCGTAAACTTGGATTCGATCCCTGGCTACATTGCAGTTACAGGTTCAATGGCGTCTGACTGCCACCTGAACAAAGATATTTGTGTACAGAGTTCACTGGTTGACCTACCTATGCCATGCTCCCAGATCATCTTGAAGACAAAGGCATTAAGGAATGCTGTGACTGCAATAAGATCCTCTGTATGGAATGGTGTCTGCTGCTCATAAAATTCAACATCATCCAAGATTCTGCAAATGGGGTTTAGACAATTAACACCCTTTCATTACCAAATTGTCTTGATTCAAACAACCACTGGAGACTGCATTATTTGATCACTCAAGCGTGAGGCACACATTATGATGCAGCAGAAAGGCCATTGTTACAAACTCTTTTAACACTTTGAAGATATTGTTTGACAGCAAAAGAAGTAATAACATATTTCTTACTTGATTAATTCCCTTTCATATAATAAACAAGTTATGAAATCAGCTAATAGATGCCCAAGTTCTTGGTCCTTGTTTCCTCAGTGTGATCTGTAAACTCAAAGAATCAATGTAGACAACCATATGAGTACACAACCATAAGGCGATGGCATTTCGGATCTTTCCACTCCAATTTGAAGGAATTGCATAATAGCAACCTTATTCTATTTGAGCATCATTAGAAAGATCCAATCTTTCTCTTTCCAACCATTGTAAGCTTGGTATGGAGGAGAAACATGGACAACCATACCACAAACCCTGATCTCTAAAATCAGCAAAATTATAAAGAACACAAACAACTACAAATAAGCAGGTGGTAAATAATAATGCCAACAAATACACTTTTAGGTAATCTTTATGTAAATAAATCAATCAGTTGGCAAAAAGAAACCCAGAATAATACTTACGGTATTAAGTAGGTGGCAACATCACAAAAGAGCACCAGTACTGAGAGAATGTTATGGGATTCCATGGAAGAAGATAGACACTCCAGAAACAGCTTTAGACCTCCCTGGGGACCTAGCTCAGCGATGAAACGCCACAGTCTAGGCAGGAGGAGATCTCGATAGCTCAGACCTGCATCAGATTCAGATTTGAAAGATAGTTTTTAAAATGTTATTAGAGGCTTTTAATGGTACGGTGTCACCATTTTTACACAGAATAACAAAGAACTGACCTATATTAAGGAGCCTTTCCTAGTATCTTACTAATGTGACAAAAGCCATCATTAAAGCTGTAGATTTAGATTAGATATAGATAGTTTTGAATGGGGTTAGAAGCTTTGAATGGTTTATATTAAGTCACCATTTTTATGTACAAAATAACAAGAACTGACCAAAATTATGGAACCTTTACTGGTATCTTAGTATGTGAAGATAGCAATAACTGCTACTTGGATAGCAAACATTACATACAACGACTAGAGTTGGCCTATATCATGCAATATTTCCTGTTAGTACAGTATATCACGCTTTAGTTCAATGAGAATACCTATGGCCATTTGTTACACACAATGTGCACAGTAACTGGAACATACCTATATCATGGAACCTCTCTTTTGATGTCCATTTGGTACATACCACACATATTTTACAAAATAACCAGAACTGACCTATACCACAAAACATCACATTTAAGCACATCTCAGTTCCGCGAGAATAACAATGGCTATTTAGTACATATCACACAAATGCTACAAAAAACTGTAAAAGTAACTGACCTGTGTCATGGAACATATCCTTTAAGTATATCTTAGTTCTCAGAGAACAGCAATGACCGTTTGGTATTCATGTATATCACACGCATTACAGATAACCACTTAAACTAACCTATATCATAGAACCTTACCTGTGACTATATCACAACTTAATTTAGTGAGGGAAGCAATGGCTATTCGGCATATATAATGATAACCATGGTGACCATTTATAACACATATAACATAGTACCTGGAACCGACCTATATCATGGGACCTTTCCAACGAGTATATCATTGCAAGCGTGAAAGAGTAGCAATAAGTTGTTAATACACAATATATAATCATATTAAGTTATAGTGGAACTGACTTATATCAAGGAACCTTACCTGTGAGTATATCACGCCTGAGTTCTGTGAGTGTAGCGATGGCTGTTTGATACATATCACACACATTACACACAGCGACAACCTCTGGTGCCTGTAGGCTCTTCCCACCCTTCTGTGTGCCGAGCTTGGAGGTGGTTCTTTGCAAGCGCTTCAAGAAACTACCTCCTGTAATTAATGAAAATAAGAAAAACTTTTAATTCCATAATTATGCACTTTCTCAAAGCTGAAGAAGATTAATCCATTTCTGCACACACAAATGAATAGTTTGTAGTAAGATGGTGACTATAGGGTGGGCAATTTGGGGTTTAAGTGGGAGAACAGAGCATGATCTGCTGGCGTTTTTTTTAACAGTAGTATTTTAACGACCATTTCTCCACTGCCTGTCTCAGTTTCTTCCACCTCTCCACACCCCACTTTTAACATAAATACAGAGACATACCTTTGGAATGCCCCTTTCCAGAGGATGTGGGCGACTTTGCCGTTTGTTCTTGCTCGGGGGCCACCTTCAACACATCAAGAAACACTGCCTGCAGAATCTGCTGGCCCCACAACATGTTTAACTGCCTTACCACAAAGTTCATTGCCTCGTGCAATCTGTAATGATGGATACATCATTAAACATATTTGTCAGCTTCTGAGATGCTTTTAAAGAAAACTTCAGCCTGAACTGTTGCAATGTAAAAAAACTTGGCAGTAGTAATTGACTGTGAAAGTCTTGCATGTATTCAAAATTCTCGGATCAAGTTGGTCTCAATCATAATGAGTTGTACATGTCTACCTCACCTTGCATTATACCTTTCAAAGTGTTGTATTGCAGTTGCTTCGCCCCACAAAATCATTCTTAACAAGCTCCAGCAGATTTGATAATTCGGCAGCAGGAGTATGGCAGACATGGCGCATTTTAAATTATTTTATCACAAGTTACTTTTACTATGGTTTTTTTTATATTTATAATATGTATTCAAAAGCGTCACGTCAAAAACATGTATAAAAACACAGAAAAAATAATTCTACAAGTGTCTTAGGTCATATCCAAATTTGGGGCTACAGCTAGAGCTATGACTGTTGCTTTTGGTGTTGCTAAGGGCATCCTATACTTCAACGCATGACGACGCGGCAATCCAGCCATAGACACAGCTGAGCCGCCATTTTTAACATGACCTTACTATCTGTCAGAAAATTATGCGAAAGTGAATATTTCTTCAAATTGGTTGTTTGTAAATAGTTTCAGGGGACATGGCCCTTAGGCATCTAAAATGCTGTGTATAGGCCAATGTATTACCTATGGTCAGTGGGTTGTGAGAACCAGCCAAGAACGGGGTGCCACTGAGTAGTGTGGGATTTCTTCTTGCCCACGTAACCTTGACAATGGGTCAGGAGGGAGACGGTCACTCGCTGGAAAACACATTGTGAAAGATGGGTATAAGGATTTATATTCATGTTGTGTCATAAATCAAAATGGATGAAACAATATTGCTGTCATTCTCTTCATAAAATAAAACAAAAGTTGCTGCAAGTTAAAAATTTATCTAAAAATATTCAAATATTAACCAACACAAGTTTAAATCACATTTATTTGAAGTCAGTTTCATACCGCAAAAATGCTTACCGTAAAAACTTGCACATTGCTCGAGAGAATCTGTGGAAACATTAAACAATACAAAAAACAAAAACTGCATGTTACAAAAAATTAACCCCATAAAAACCTGTAATTTCTCTATCACAAGTTACAGACTGAATTAGGCTCAAGAGGTTTTTTTTTACAAGCAGTTGTCTCAATACTACACTACTAACCAAACAGAGCTATATTGGCAAGCAAGAGAGATTGCTCGCATTCACCAAAAAGAGGAAACTGGTTTGGTTTGGTCAAGTGGACAGATGGAAGGGGAGTCTCACAATGACAACCCTGGAGGGTGGAACAGATGGTATCCGCAGGGGGGAAGGCAGCACAAAATGTGGGCAGATAAAAAGGAACGGAAGGGTCTTAATTGGGCACAACTCCTTAGGGCATCAGATAGAAGACCGAGACAAATGGAGGTTGTGTGTGACATAAGCCATTACAACATCGCCCCTCTTGCCATAAAGGCTTAGGACAGAAGGAAGTCATTATTTTTAGATGAACTCCGAGGTGGACATATCTTGTGCTTACGTAGCTTTGCACATGATATGAAGAACTGCGAGGCAATTTGCAGCAAAACAATTTGGGGGGGGGGCAATCTTAGCAAAGAATTTAACTTTTTACTAAAATGCCAAAAGAATTACCTGTAGCTCAAGCTGACCCATGTGTATAAGGTTTGCTGTGGATGGATGCACAAATATTCTCATTAAATAACATCAATAAGATTTGACTATAAGATATGAAAACAACCATAGCCACAACCCTGAAAAAGTAACTGGAAGGTTGCGACAATTATGGGAACAATGCAAGCATCCAATAGAAATTTAGGTCTGTAGAGAGATTAGGTATTTACGTTAAAATATAACAAATGACATTAGAAGAAGGGAAACAATGGCTCTTGACCTTGAGAGCAGGGGATTCCAGACCCCATTTACCCCCGCCCCCGGCTCTGCACATGTGATGAATTTTTTACATCAATTACAAAACTTCTTTTCAAAGTAAACTACGGTACATCATGCTATAGTTCCTTACCCATGAGGCACAGTGCATAGTTTCCTTCCAGGGTGTTGAAGACTATCCTCATATTCTGTTCTTTGGCAAGAAAATCCAGGCTCTGCTTGAAGAAATTGTGGGTCTTTATGGATGCCAGACACTGCCCGGGAAACAAAATTGAGCCCCATTTCAGATGTTTATTATGGGATAATTAACCCTAACTCTCCAAAATCCTCTCCATGAAGCTGGAGGATTGTGAAGGATTTAGGACTGTCGGGGCCGAGCAGCCAAGTGAACTGGACTCAAACTCTGATGCTTCTGACCAGCAGAGTGTGGGTTCAAGTCCTGGTCTGAACACTTCATTGTGTCCTTAAGCAATGCACTTAACCGTTAATGCTTTCGTCCTTTGAATGGGACATAAACCCAATGGCCAATGTGCTGTTTAATGCATGTAAAATAACCCAGTACACTTATCATTCTAAGAAAGGGTTCGCCCCCGTGTTGTCTGGTATGGTTGGCTGCAGATTGCACCACAGCACCTTGTAAACCGTTACATAATAGAATGTCAATAAATGGGTCATTTTGTTTCAAACATAGCTTCACATACCTTGTAGAAAAAATAATGAGTGCTTTGAGATGCCCTCAGGTGTAATAAAGCGCTAAACTGTGTAATATTAACATCATTCAACAACAACTGCTAGTCACTAGGCCAGGCATACAGATTAATCCAAGTCCAAACATGTTGGTCTGAAGTAACATAAGAATGGCAGTGTCACGACCATGACTAAAGCCCAGACTCTGACAGCACCAGAACTCTAGTCCAGTGTACTAGACTACTGAGGCAATCCTGCACTTTATCTCAAGTTAATATTTGATGCTATTTTTGTTATTTGATTGTCCTCCATATCTGAACAGAAAATAAAATCCTCTTAAATGATAAACACAATTTACCTCTGGAGCAATAGTAGTAAGATGAAGAATAAGAGCTGGTACTGATAGGATGTACAGATGGAAAAGGCTCGTCAGGTTGTCCGAGAATTTACTGGCAATCAACGGCCTGTAATATTATTATTCAAATATCAGTTATTTAAAAACAACACCACAATCTAGAGACTTCTGTATAAACCTTGCACAAACCTCGCATAAGAATTAATCCTTTATAGAAACTTAGAAATCCTCAACAAAATTCAATACACAAATTGTCCAAAGTAATAAAGGCAATTGGAAAAAATGTAGCATTTAGAAGTCATCAAAAGTTTTCAAAATAATAAAGGATCTACAGAGGGTACGAGTGGTAAAAAATCCCCTTTCCCAAAGTAGTTCTGAACAAAAAATGTATTCATGCATATTAGTACTGATGATTGACAGTAAACTGTACCATCCCTCTCCTTAAGTGCTAGATTTTTCAGTGTGTCTGGTTCAAAATTTCAGGCATGGAATTACACAGGCCGTGGAGGCCATGGTCTCTGTTGCCCTGGTCAAGGCCTTGGTGCCCCTTCAAAAGTTTCCCAGTAGACTACGAGATTTTCCAATGGATGTGCCTTTTGCAAAATGAATGGCCTTGCCCTCTCAAAGATGAAATTCCCTGCCTCTGTGTTTCCTTCGTTGATTCAACTGTGGAAATATCTACGTTTCTAAACACTAACAAAATTCGTACATGGCCTCTTTAGAGAGTTAAGATCCACATAATGGACTGCATACCGTAATGCAACAGTGAATAGAGCTGATAGCATAGCATGAGTCAATGAGGGCTTCTTCCTGGCTAGGCCCTGGACCAACAACTGCTGCAGTGCAGGGAACAGTCCCTTGCTGTTCAGATGACCCATTACATTAGCACACAGCTGGTTCAGGCTGGGTTTCAAAGCTTCCGCTTAGGAACAGAGGAGGGAAAAAGGGAAAGACAAATAAAACATCACATCAGTAGAATGCAGCTGTATAATGTTATGACCTTGTTTTAATCACCTGCAAGTTAGCAACAATTTTCTTTGCTTATATGGTAAGCTGAGTTTATCATCTACAATACATATTATCTAACTGTTTGCTGAATCTAAAATGGTAATAAGCTATAATCAGTCTAACTGATAAAAGAATGCCATCATGCTCTACTCAATAGTGTACATTTAAGCTAAAGGGTGCATAATAAGAGCATCTCTCTCCAGTCTCTTCTCTTTGTTGCTAGCCATCTCAACTCATGTAGGTCCATCGTACTAGTGTGCTTTAAGCCCCATTGCTTGAGGTCCTTTTTGATGACACTCAGGAGGTCGGTCTGATAGAGTGTGGGTCTGAGGCCTCTAGACACGACTCCTGCGATGTGTTGCAGTGTCTACTGCATAATGAAGTGCTAATGAGGCTGGGTTGTTTTCATTAACTACAAACCTGTGCTAAAAAGAGCTGCTAAGCAGAACACATGTGTTTACAAGCTTCATCCTAAATGTTGTCTGAAGTTACAACCTTATTTCAATCATGGTTATTTGTAACAATCTACATGTAAAACCACCAGCAAGTTAGCATGCATTTTGCTTTGCTTACGCTAAGCTGTGTCTACCTGACTTTTAACCTGTGTTAAAAAGGACTGCTCCAAAAGCAGAACACATGTGTTTACAGGCTTTTTTAAATTGGTCCCCAGACCCTTACGTGCATTTTACTCAGCTAAAAACTACCATTCGGTTAGATGACACTGCAATTGTCATTTAATGAAACATTCTATTCAGAAACACAAAGTGTGGTGCTTTATATTGAGCACTACTGTGCAAAATAAAAAATGGATGAAGATACGTTACGTCAGAATAAAAGGAACATGGTACAATGCAGGAAAATGGAGAAAACTATTTATTTCCCTTTCAACTCAATTTAATTCAATTCACATACACATTTGATTTCCATACTTCTATGGGAATTAACAACAATCACATAAGTTAAGGAGGGAAAAAAACACAAAATAAGTATTAAACAGTATGCACAATAAATTAGTGCATGGGGCTGTTTTGATAAGCAGTAGCTTGTAAAAACAGGCAAACACACAAACAACCAAGACATGGAACCCTAACGTACATGTACATCAGAGATATAACAACAAAATGGCAATTACAGTTCAAGCATAATAAATAAACAAGCAATAAAGTGATAATATTTAAACAAGTTTTATGCAGAATTAAGAAGCAAGTGTGAACAGGATTACTTGGGAGAAGAAGGTAGGATGCAGTGAGATAAAGGCATATTTTGAAAAAATATTTTATAAGACTTTATATTTTATAGGCACATCTATAGCATTCCACATACAAGGACCAACAAAGTGAATCATGTTCATAGAATAAGTTGTGCCAGTGAATGGAACATGTAAGTTAGTGAAATATCTTGAGGAGCAGATTTGGGTTTCTTGAACAGACCTGAAGAAAGAAGAGATGACCTTAAGGACTGGTTCAATGGCAAAAGGATCACAGGAGGGTCAACTTACCTCCTTGTACTTTGAGGATCTTCCATGTTGAGGTGTCAGTGAATGTCACCATCATGTGTAAGTAGAGGGTTATGATCTTAGCATCAACTGGGGATTCAGGCTAAGCATAAATGAAATAAGAATCTAGTTAGCCCTCCTCTACTGCCTGACCATTTAACATCAGTCACTGTTGTTTGGAATGATAGATGCACTTATGCCTGCCTACATATGATAGTATCATGTAAACCCTCCTACTACCTGACCATTTAATATCATTCACATGTTTTTTATGCAATATGATATCATTGCAGATCTACACAAACATGTGCACAGTAAATAATCATACTGTCTGACCATTCAATATCACCCAAACTGCACTTCTGAATGATAGCCTGCAATATGATTTCAAGTGGCAGCACACACAACCCATGCAATTGACTGGTTACAAGTCAACTCACTAAAAAACATGCATATTCATTCAATAGTAAACCCTCCCACTCTTGGTATTATACCAAGAGTGGGAGGGTTAACTAATGAATAATGAATAATGAATAAATATGCTAAGGAGGTCATGACAGAGGCATTATTTTAAGAAAAAGAACAACAGTTCAAAGTGTTAACACAGTAGCTGACAGGTATAATGCAGGATACCTAGTATTGAATGGGTTTTAGAATGTTTACCACTTACCTTGAGTTGTTTGAGGTATTTACAGCAAAGATCCAATAAAGTCTTCAGCTGTGTGATCCAGGCCAGTACATGTTCCTTCGACAGCGCTAGTGACACATACCAAACCTGCCAACATAAACCAAACATAATACAACTCCTCCAATAAATGGAATCATACACAATAAACAACACACAGTTCTTATATAGAAAAACAGTATTTAGCTGTTGCAAACTGCTTACCAACCAAAAGGACCTATGGTATAAATGCAAAAAAATAGTTAGTGGCCTGACGTTTCAACCCTACAGAGTCTTTCTCGAAGGCTAAGAGTCTTTCTCAGAGTCTTTCTCATTTAGCCTTCGAGAATGACTCTGCTAGGGTCGAAACGTAGGACGGTCAGGCCACTAACTATTTTTTGCAGTTCTTATATAAACATGTAGAGCGGTTTATCACTTTCAAAGGGCATCTCAAAATGCTGACTGTTTTTTTCTGCAGGTATGCAGAGGTATGTTTGGAATTAGAAGACCCATACATGTAGTACCTTGTTACAGCTCACAAAGTGCTGTTGCGTAATCTGAATGCAGCCAACCATACCAGAAAACATGGGGGGGGACCCCTTCTCTTAACGGTGGTGTACTGGATTATTTTACGCGCATTATACAAGACACAGGGCTTTACATCCCATCCAAAGGACAAAGCAATAGTTCTTCCTAAGTGTCTGGCTTAAGGACATAAGTATCAAGACCGTGACTCAAACCCACACTCTGCTGATCAGAAACACCAAAGCTTAAGAGTCTGATGCACTTGACTGCTCAGCTATGGCATGCCCCGAAAAAAAGTTGTTTTATATACATATACATATAAGATACGAAATCTACATGTACTATTGATTTATATTACACTGACTGGATAAAGACTCATCCCATTGATACCTACATGTACATGTATTAAAGTGTTACTCTCATTCAAGAAGAAGCTACAATAATTTATAAAGGAATATATAATTCATTCAATAATTTGTGATAAAAATGGTTCAGTTGGTTGGCTCAGTTTGTCATGCAGGATGTAAAAACTAGGAAGTGAAGTGGTTGTTACCTTTGGATCTCCTTCTTTATCCATACCCGCCAGTATGTAGCGACATAGATTCTCCAGTCTCTGCATCAAGGAAAGAACCAGAATATTAAAATATAAACAAGCCTGAAATCCTTAAAGGCATCTCTATGAGGTTAATGTTAATTTCAACTGAACATTTCAAGCAAGGCTGGGATAAGTGTTCCATAAGCACTAAGATCAGAGTTCTGTTGGCACTTGGAACCAGAGTTCCCAAGGCCCCAGGCACCAGTGTTCCAAAGGCCCTAGAGGCA
>CM021532.1:17862507-17884065 GCA_010994315.2 Pisaster ochraceus
TTTTTTACAGACGAAAGAGGAAATGGCACTTAAGATAGCACAAATGATCATCAATGACGTGAACATGCAGACAGGGACGTCAACTCCACCTCCTTCCCCGTCCATCAGACCCAGCAGCACCCAGAGGAGTGTGGCGTCTGCACCCCGCCTACCCCACGGCAGTCCAAGGGTGAAGTTCAATGAGATCAGTGAGCAGCCATCATCATGACAATACTAGTCATTAGAGGTGAGCGCCGTCCCATTGGATGGTAGCCTCTAAATGGTAACTAGCAGCCGCTACCTCACTTTATCTCAATACTGATGTGGTCAAGCAAGGTTGCAGCTACTAGTTACCATTTAGAGTCTATTCATTGGATGAAGGAAGCATCTCAAATTGGTAGGGAGCATCTCAAATTGAAGCTTTAGTACTACTCAAAAGGGCTCCCTAACTCATACTCATCTGGCCCAGAGAGAAACTCAAAACAATGAGTTAAAGTTCTGTCATTGGTATTCACTCTCACACTTGTTCTCTGGTACCATGACTCGCACTTATTCTTGGTCTCAACCCTGTTTGTACTTATACTTTATATAACTCATACCTTTTATTTCAAGATCTACTGCCAATTACAGGATTCGAACTGGCCTCTCTTCACCAAGCCTGCTCAATGGTCTAGTGGTTTTATCTACTCTAGAAAGTGGGGGTCGTGGGTTCAAATCCTACCCGAGTAGTATACATGTGCAGGACTCTGGACAGCACTGAGTATACAATGCTTATCACACATCATTGTTGGGTAAACCAAAATAATATTCTTTATTGCCGATGCAAGATGCCAGTGTGGTTCATAAGACATCTGCTCTAGAATGCGGGGGGATCGTGAGTTCGAATCCCACCCAAGCAGTTTGCCTGTGGATTGTTTTCTGCAGGACTCTGAACATGCTGAAAGTACCGAGTACACAGTGCTCATCACATACATAAGTGTGGAGTAAAATTCAAATAATCAAGCTCATACTGTTCTGAAAGACATTTTAGCTAACTTGGTGGGTAAGTCTTCAATCCAATCAGATGATCTTGTTTGCTCATTAAGTTGAAAGTACATGGACAAGTCATTCTAAAGCATAAAAATAAAAAGACTGATGTAGATTGTAGATGTTAGCGTGACAATTGCAGGTGGTTGAAACAACTCCAGACAGGTATAATTATTTTCTTAATTTTTGTGATGGAATGTGTCAAAATTCTTAAAATCAACAATACAAACTTAGGAAATATATTTCTTATTTTGGGTATGTATTGTGAATTGAATTGTTTAAGTGGATGAAATTACTTTTGTTGTTAATCAGGAAAATCTTTAATTTACAAGGCTGGTTGATAAATTATTTGTTACATCAGGCATCAAGATATTGCCCCCTTATAGGAAAAAGTACGGTACTTATATTTGACTTTGAGTATTCTGTATTAATTACTGTTGTGAAACACAATAACCATTACGATAACCTGGCCGAATATAAGTGAATTTGGTCGAGCGGTCACAAAGCTTGGTATTCAGTTGGTTTCCAAACTATCAAAATTTTTAAAGCAATATGGCGAAGTACATGTAAATGACTGTTTGGCACAAAGCATTTATCACAAACTGCACTTTAACCAATTATACCATGGACTTCAAAAGCCAACAAACGACGATCGTTGCGTCAGTGTAAAAACGTTGTATCTGGCATGAAAATGCTTTGTGCCAAAACATCGTATCTTGGTGTGACTTGTTTTGTGTGTGAAATACGATGTTTTAACAATTTCAAATTTTCAAAGTGCTTTTTTAGGAGATATAATGTTTTTGCACTGACACAACAAGATTATTTTGGTCTTGCCCTCACATCGATATGTATTATCACACATCAGTGTAAGGGTAAAACCAAAACAATAGCATTAATCCCCAATGCAATTATTACCTCACTTGAGTTGTGAAACACATTTTTACCTTTCGCGAAATTCACTGAAATGCAGACGTTTTGGGCAGTGGCTATAGCCGAATCGTTGAAAAACTCAATTCTTTGTTGTTGCTGCAGCCAATGGCCAAAACTGATGTCACCTGATTCAGACACGGCTGGCCATAGCTTGATTTCTTTTGCATTAATCCAAGCAGAGCTAATGAAACCTTCAAAGTTTTTAAAAAATGAATAAAAAAACATGTTTGAGAAATCATTGAAAAACTCATTATCATTCATTCCAACCTCAAAGGAAATCTATAAAGAATAAAATACTTGCCAAATTGATACAAAAGTACATTATTTTAAAAGATTACTGTAAATGTAAATTTTAAAAATATCTAAGCTTAACACACTGCGTATCTGTGTGTTACAACTTAAGCATATAAACATAAATAAATTAATGATGAAATTGGCTCATAATTATTTGTGGAATAACAAAGTTATTTATACAATTTAATATAAGCAGATGACAGACCAAAGTGTAGTGAGTTTTAATGTTACCCATTTTTAATATGTAAAGCTCATATAAAAAGTGAATGGATAATTCATGTTTTCTTTTTTTGGTTATTTTTGTCATAAATGTGTCACAACCAAATGACATCATACTATTTTCTTAGTTTGTCAGTTATAACAGGCACCATACACCACAGTGTCTCTGATAGGGGACTGTGTGACAATAGGTGGCAGCAGAATTACCAGGTAAATTTCCTTCCCCCTCCCTCATAGTTCTGAGCACGCATACACATCAAAGAACAATCAACCTCGTTCCCAGGGGGGAGGGGGTCCATCTTGCTATGCCATTTTCCCCCAATACAAGCTGATCACTCATAACCCCTGGTATTGAGTAATTAAAATGTGCCAGTATATGGCACATTTAAATTAGGACTGCTGCTGATGCACTCTAGGCTTGCGCTCAAGTATGGTTGCCCGCAAAAGAGGCATCAAGTCATAGAGCAACTGGTCCCCTCTAATTCTTATTTGATCTTGTGACATGTCATGCTTGCAATTTAGGGTGACGATGTAAAAACACGATTCATTTATTATTTGTTATGGCGTCAAAAAAATATATATTTTGACATGCGCAAACTAATTGTCCTACAAGCACCATACAAGTGCTCGAAAGTTTTTAACAAACCTGCTTCCAAAGTGGTCATTTTTGGGAGCCGATCCAGGGGTTAGTGACAAGAGGTATCGATACGGTGCGCTGCCCATGGTAGCAAGGCTGAATAGATTTACCTGGTACAGTTATAAACCTGCTGCTATCTAGCATTCCCAGAGGTCTCTAATTGTTTTGTGGCTGATCATTTTTGTAAAGCAGCCGTCAAAATGCAAATTTAAATCCCATGTTTACAGTGCACATTTTATTCGTATCAAGGGGAAACTTGACCAACACAAGCACCAAGTTGGTCCCAATTTCATGAAGCTGTTAAGCAGAAAATGGTGCTTAGCAAATTTGTTCTGCGAAAGGGGCAGATCCAGAGTCATTGGCATGGGGTTCGGGAAAATGGGTAGGGTGCATACCCTGTACTAGACTTACTTACTTGGGGGTGGGGGCACACTCCCCCTCCTTGGATCCACCACTAACCCCCAAAATGAATCTATAATTGAATCGTTATGACTCATGAATAAAATAAGTTTTTACAAATGTTGACTTTCTCATTAAGCAGGCCTGGTACTTCATGGAGGCAATTGCATTCATGCCCTTGAAATGTCCCAATACAAATTGACATTTTCCCCAGAGGTGCCCTTTTCTACCGAAAAAAAAAAGCCTTGCCCTGACAAGAACAAAGTATCAGGCCTGCATTAAGTTATAGCAGGCCACATGATTAGCCCTTCCTTGATTCATGTACCAAGTTGTGAAATATTCTTTCCTTGTATAAATGAATATTAAACCCATTTTTTGTTCATGTATGTTTTAGCTTTGAAAACATCCCATAAGATAAATAACTGTGTGGCCCAACATGTAAAATTGTCGTATGCAATGTACTTCCAAAGTGTAAACCTCCCAGGACTCTCACAGACTTGTTTGAGTACATTGATGTTATGTATGGTGATCAACCCACAATGAACAGGTTTTGTACATGTACAGCTTAGATAGATAAAGATAAATTATATAACATTAAAATGGTCTACCCGAAATAAAACAAAAATGAATACAAATCATCACTTTGCATCAGCCTTTATTTATTTCGTCAGCTCTTCTTTAGGACAACCCTGTGTGGAACCCTTCCAGACATTGTGCACAAGAATGTACAACCTGAAATCCTCCAAAACTTTTCTTGGTTGTTTGTCTTCCATGTTTAATCGACCTTTACACATCAAGTCCTTCCAGTGGAGCGCCTCCTTGTAGAGGTCAAGAGGTTGCTCATTGGTCATCCTGTGCCCTGCATGTACTTAGCCTTGCACTTCGGTTTACCTAGAGCTAAAAAGACGGTGGCGAGATGACATCAAGGCACAAGGTCTATTAAGTTGGTTCTACAAAGCAAAGTAAGTAAAACGAAATTGCCACATCCAGTTTTTTATTCTTTGGTCAGGAATGAATTTACGGCGATTGTCAACTATCGGATTATTGGTAATATTCACAAATGTATATGGCATGTCGGCTAGACAGGGATATTATTACGGCAGGTATAAAGGTATAACACAAAGAAATCTCAGCTGTGTACCAAACTTGGAGCGCTAGTAAAAGAGGCTTCATTCTTCCCGATGATATGTGACTTCAGTGTAAATGTGTCGGAGAGTACAATGAACATATCTATTCATTCATTCATTCATTCTAACGACTCTACTGGTGCTTGAATAAGACGAACTAGAGTTCTCTATAGTTGTGCACAACTTGTTCTAAGCTTGCAAAGCAGTCAATAAATTCTTCTTCTGTCATACCGTGCCTGGTGTACCAATGTACATACGCCCTCATGGCAAACATACTCCAAGCTTTGCTTAACACTTGGTCTAAGGGTCCAATAGGGGTCTGGCAGTTGCTCAGCAACCCTGCCGTCTTCTCTAACCCATCAAAAGGCTGCTCGTTTGACTGCATAGCGAAAGCTGCCGAACCTGGCACCCAGTCGGCATAGAGGGCTCTGTTCTTAAACTCTGTGGTGTCCACCAGTCTCGAGTCCTTTCCCCGAATGGTGAGCAAGGCAGCCATGGATTTATTATGTTCACTTGATGGAGATGGTTTTGATGGTAGTTTCATGTGCCAGTTGATTCCTGCAAAGAAATGTTTAGAATAATATGTTATGGACTTCAAGAGGGCGACTATTAACACTACAAAGCACCACTCCATGAAAAGAATGCAAGCTTTGAAATTTTTTCTTGATGGCAAAGGGCATCTTATTAGGGGCCGGACATCCAAAGTTTTCAAGATTTCAACATGCTTTACCTTCTTCCGTGACAGAGCCTGTAATCAGCATCTGCCTGAGTCTGGTTAGGAGGCTTGGATAGTTAAACGTGCTGAATGCCAGAGCAGCCTCTGAGACTTGTGGGACACTCCGCAACGTCAGGAGTTTGTAGTCTGGGTGTGGAACAAGATGCTCTAGTAAGCTTCCAAAAGAGGATGGATGCTTTGGATTGGCGAAGTCAGACACAAGAGATGCTGGTTGCAGAGCTATGCTCATCTGATGTGCAATGACTTTGTTCATGTCTTGGAAGGAGATGTTTTGTTTAGCAGTTATGTACTGGCCACAGATGCTCCGCATGCTGTCATTGTGGGTGATGAGAACAGCATCAGCACACTGGTAGAGATGTCCAAGAGAGAGGATGGCATTGTAGTTTTGTAGGATGACTTCCCCAGTGCCATGTGGCCAGATCAGGTGGTTGAACAAGAAGGCATTGGGGTAGTTATCCTGGAGCACTTGGGTGATGCGGGTTCCGACACCTGATCCTGTGCCCCCAGCAACACTCATGAGGGTCAGGAACCCAGCAAAAGCATCACACTTCTCTACCTCTCTCTGCACCCGCTCCAAGACCTGTTCCTCAACCCGGGGACCCTGTCCATGGAACCCATCGGCCCAGTTGTTACCAGCTCCTTGTTTCTTTGAGAACATCTGCTGCCTGTCATACTTCCAAGATCCCGACCTGTGTGCCTGTGCAGCGACATTCTGCACAACTTTTCCTTCCATATCAACCAAAACTGCTCTAGCAGATGGGGCCACTCCATTTGCCTTTCCCTCTGTACATTGGAGAAATTCATCTTGGGGGTCATGGAAGAAACGTCTCAGGCTGTCTAAGTGGTACGCTGGTTTTTTGGAAGGCTTCTCATGTTGACTGTTGAGGTCAGACATAAGGGTCTGGAAGAATTGATGACCAACTTGGTTGCCACATTGCCCAAGCTGCACTGTTACAACAGACATTATGACGAGCACTTTATAAAAATCAACTTTCTTAAACAGATTACATGCCGTCTGTAAAAAACATAAAGGAAACAAATTTCAAAATTAGGTTACTTTTCAATAGTTTAATATAATATTAGTATTTAATAGTTTAACTAATATTATGGTCTTAATTCAAATAAGTAACACTAAGTATAAGTGATTAAATAGTATTCAAAAATTATACAACACATGCAACCAATACATGTACATCATTATTATTGCTAATAATTAGCATTATTAATAATTCTTTATTAATTATTGTCCACTCTTTAAAAATATAAAAATTGAAAATTTACATGTCTAAAATGTATTTGAAAATAAAGAAACCAGGACAGGACAGTTAAAGTGTTAACCAAAGAAATATAAAAAGGAGTTAAGATAAGACAACAACGGTATTTTGACAGTGCAGTACAACATGTACATGTAGACATCATATGTCTCACAATGTTTGAATGAGTGAACAGTTGAAAGGATTGAAACATCAATTTTTAAATAGCATTTTCTTAACTAACAATCATACTAACACGTACTAAAACTAAATGACTATCATTCTACTTTTGATTGAGCCGCTATTGACTGGTAGATAGCCTAGTATTACCATAAGATAGAGGTGGTCCTTAATTCTCTGTGGTATTACTTTGGTACTACCGGTATTACTTAGTTTAGTTTTTTTGAAACGCTCTTGTGTCCTACTTACTTGTACTTTCGACTTGTCCGGATTCTGGGCAATATCGTTCACAGTAACCAAGTTCTCCGTGTGTTCAGTATAATTTATCATAGAAAACATACATTCTATACTTAATAAGTAGAAAGGCAAATTAACAACTAGTTGGGAAAATTTAAACTTGTTACATTTGGTCGCATTTTGAAAATTTGTTTTTGCCTTTCCCACTGCTGGTTCGTCCGTGCACACGGCGGAATGTTTACTACTTTTTGCAAACAACAATCTAACATAGCGCCCTCTGTTGTCCATTCTTCGCCATTATTTATTTATTACATTTTTTCCTGTCCACTTATTGCCCTCAACTTCACTAACGCACGTTAAAAAAACAGTGCAGTTTTATTCGTCTACTTGCAACAGACTAAGATGTGGATGAAAGTAATAATAGTCTAGACTTGTTATAAATCATTAGCATCAATTTGCCGTGCTGCGAATTCGACAAATTCAGCACTGGGCTGTCTGGCCGTGTCTTGCGCTCATCACAAAGTGCCTCAGTCTTCAGTCTTTTTTTTCTGTCTTTTTTTTAAAGTTGGCGCAGGAGCCGGAAGAAAATGACGAGGAAGATGTCGAGGACTCCAGCAGTTGGCGGAAGTGGGAGGCGGTTAATGTCTGCTTAATATAATTATAATCCTTAAATGTTTCCGTCAACAATTACTTTTTTCAGTCATGGCTAGTTTACAAAAAAACAAAACAAATACTACATACATGGGCCTACAGCGCGGCCATAATGACTGCTGATCCAGCGATTGAGCCAAGATTCTTTCGTTGTTCCATGTTTTAAAATTCGTGTTTCAAAATGAAACTAATACGCTGCGACTGTGGAAAGTTGTAAGATCAGTAAATTGAAGAGACGGGCCGCCTTCAGTGAGCCCCAGGCTACTGTACTGGAGTTTCTTAAAAGTGGTCAAATTCGAAGGTACTCACATTTTTAATTTTTTGAAAGGTCTTGGAAAGCAAACCAAATACACATGTACATGTAATACTTGATACTGTTGTCTGTAAACTGGGAAACAGGGTATCCCACACTTACCCACTTCTCATTCATTCCAATAGAGTTCTATAAAGAGCAAGGGCCCTTGTTCCATGGTTCAAGTAAACCTACGGAGGAGCCTCGCAAATAATAATGAAGATTGTAAAAAGACAAAAGGCGAATAAGTTAATAAATAAATATATTCAGGTGTGTAATCACATTAAGCAGATGCTTAATGAAATTTTAATTTAATGTGAAATTAAAATCTACACTTAGGTAAACAAAATTGTAGCAGACATAAATACTTTTGGATGGCAACTAGAACTACTTTGCGTGATGTGCTAGGGTCATTATGTCAAGAACCACCACCATTATTATTGTAACTGAATTGAACACACAAACTGTTGGACTCTGGAATGACGTAATGCCTGATCCCATGTGAAGCATTCATCAGTTTCACCATCGTGCAGAAGCACACAAAACACGCAGTTGGATTTTGAAGGGTTGGGGGAATTGTCCCGCCTTTTGGTAATACAAGCATTAAGTAGACAGTCAATATGTTATGAGATAGTTATTTGCACACACAAAAAGTTATTGGCCTGACGTTTCGACCTCAGCAGAGTCTTTCTCGAAGTATAAAACTTATTTGGCTAAAGGGCCATCGCAGATTTTTTATCCCCTGAAAAATACGGGTAGAACAGAACAAGCAATTTTCAAAATGGCTGCCGTTGCTTGTTATTCTACCTATATTTTTGTCAAAGGAGAAATCTTAATTAATTTTCTTTGTTAGCATACTGTTCAATGCATAACATTTTTTTCTTTTCAAATTTACTTTTTGTCGTTAAGGAGGTATGTTTTTATTCTAACATAATTCATCTGGAATAGGGATTTCCAGCTAACGCTAAAACCGCATGCTCCTGTTCTGTCTTTTTCATTACCAATGGATAGGTATTACAAGATAACATAATGATATTAACTGAACAAACGAAGACGATACGATGTGCGCCGATGACGTCTTCCTCCTATGGATACGCCGTGTGTAATGAACCCATGCACCGAAAACATTTCCTGTCAATCAATGTCCCACAAGTCAGACAACCCATTTATTTAACGATAGTTTATAGCGGCCTGTTAGAAAGAGTCAGGAGGTAATCGTGTCCAATCCCTTAAAGCTTTTGTCAAGGCACGCCCAATTAGGGCGAGATAACATGGCGTCATGATGGACAGTTTATTGTCACTGTTCATCAAGCTCGGACTGCTAATTGACTGAGGACATGGTAGACGGTATTGTCTGGGTCGAAGCTAAAGAATTATCGAGAAAACAGTGTCCTGCATATTGTTGCACGCAGAATATTATTCATGGGGAGTTTGGTTACACAAACGTGCGTGGAATGCATCATTAACTTATCTTAAACTGTTTCCGAAAGACGTAAATTAGTTCAATTAGTTCATTTCAATTAAATTCAGTTTACACACGTCTTCGGTGAATGGTGCTCTTGATTCTGTTTTATGGATTGCGCTTATGTCCCCCTCTTTTTGAGTGAGTGTGTGATTACGATTGGCTCAATTATATTTTCCAGTTACATGTATTTTAAAACCAGTGGTTTGATGAACGAAATAATTGTAAGAGAGAACTTAACTTGCAAACGCCCCACATTAAAAAAAAAAAAATAAGTAAACGTAGCATAAGCTGTTGACTGGTATCCGCTAAGCGCTGTCTTTCCCATGTTTGCACCAAAATAATTTTGACTGCGGGAACAATTGTAATTTATTGACTGGTGGCAGTTTATAAACCCTTCGCCGTTTGGCATTTGAACTGCGACCAAATCTAGTATCAATTTTTCCCTCAGGAACGGAGTCTCCCATGTAACCGCTGGCCGGCTCGTTTCTGGTTCCCACTTCGCCCTGGTTCCCACCCATCCCGAACGGATGCATGTTACCCCCACGTCAACGTCAAAATTTATCAACGTTGCCACCAAAAGTCCCTTGGGACTCTATAAATTATGGTTCGCTTATAAACTTCGGCCCCTTTGTAAAAAATAATAAGTCAGGGCGAATGTATAACAGGGTTTTTTAAAACTATTTATTTTCTTGCCCAATATAATCGACGTCCTCCTTTCAAAGAGCCGTGGGATTATTTTTAGCCACTCGTAGTTAGGGAGTACCGAGCTTTGTTTTGTCAACAGTGTTTGTATTTTTATCATGTCCTACCCACCTCTGCATTTTAATTTTACAATGTCAACGTTCCACGAGGATTGTTTTTCGACAAGGAGTATATTTTTAGCTGCATAAATCATTTTATAAATGGGACCGAGCGATGAACCAGTGAGGTCACTACGTATTATTGGGCATAATACGTATTGATTTGATTACCGTGATTTGGTAGATTTAATTCATTCGGATGAAAACACAGCAAGAACATGAACAGACACACACACAAAAACAAAAACAAAAAACCAAAAAAGAGAGAAAAAAACCCTCACCAACAAAAACAAAAATACACATACAAACAAACAGAAATAGCCCGTGGACAACAATGGAAATAAATACACGAAGTAGAAAACAAAAACCAAAACTTCGCAAAATTATCAAAGGATAGCCCCCAAAAGCCAATAACTTAGACATAATTTCGTTGGGGGTATTAACAGAAAAAGGCAAAAACACAGAAACAAAATATAACAAAAAATACAAAAAAATACAAAAAACAAACAAAACAAGAGAGCTTAAGATTGGATGGACATACAAAACTATAGAAACCAAACAAAAATCAATAAATCAATTTAAGGAATGGATTAAATTTGATTTTTTTTTTTTTTAATCATCCCGAAGAGCAAAGATTATGCTAGGAAAAATTAACTGTGTAGTTTTTATGTTTGTTAATTTTTACCTTTTGCTTATTTTTGTTGTATCATTGCTGCGTCTTTCTTCAATATATTGTTTATGTTCAGTTATTCAGAAAAAAGATACGTTGTTAAAAAGCCAATTCCAATTTTTACTAGTGTGTTCATAGAGACGATAAACATGTCTCTATAATACATGACTGTTAAATCATGGAGCCACCTCAATGCGAACCGAAACAAGCTGAGCCAGCGCCAACCATCTTTTCGCACGGGATGCCCCATTGGCCTGGCATGACTGACGCCCGGGGCTCGAAAAAATCCCTCCCACTTTAGATAGAGGGACATTGATGTGTAATTAGGCATTATCGCCCTGTCCAAATATTGCGTATCGAAATTGAGTTGAACTTTTATAATGACCAGCCCCCATTCCTTGAGACTCGGGTGATTCTATTTAAAACAAAGGGTCCAATGAATATCTTATTAGCACTTAACACACGATGCATTGGCCATAAATAAACATATTTTTCCTATTTAACTCTATTATAACTCAATTATTCATATAAAAACATTTATTTAGGAAAACATTTACATCTTACGAATAACCAAAAGTCGAGCTGCTTCCAAAAACTGAAAATCGATATTTAAAACCCCCTATCAACTAAATGGAAGACTCTGATATTAAAAATTCATACATGCGCACGGCGTTTTGTGCGCGCACAATGGACAGGCTGATTGCAGACGATATACAATGTATGTACAGAATAATGCCCACCGAAAGTACGCACTACTGTGTGTTATAACTAGTACAAATTGACCGAACGCGAAGTTGTGGGAACTTTTTCATTTAGATGCCACTGATGGAATGTGAGATTTTCCTGCGGAAATTGTTGTTCATATGTCGGCATATTTGGGACAGGTAATCAGAAGTGCATTTCCATAAAGCTTTTGAGTCCAGAATCGTCGAAAAATACACAGGAAAACCAGACGGACTGAAACTTGTTGATGTGTGTGCGTGCACAATCGTGCTTGAGTGACTATCGACTTTCCGTGACATTCATTGTGCACGAACTCGCAACGATTGACCGTTTAGTGAACATAATTGACAGTTCGGATATTGTGCATGCAAGGACCTCTGTTCGGTGTTCAGCGCTCGGTGCAGTGGAAATCCCGGTGCAGAAACCTGCTTAAAAAGTGACTGAAAGCGCCATGTGAAAGTTGAAAAGTTCATGCAAGGTGAACATTACAATTATCTTAAACGGGTACTAAGGTTTTAATTATGTGACAGTTCGCCAATATTTGTAATTTTGCAATGTTTGTGAGACGTATTATCTCGTGAAAACTGTAACTCGACGTGGTTCACTGTGGGGACAATTTATCGCATCATGATCACATACGAAAAGCTTCTTGAATTTTGGATAACGACTGTAATCGACTGATTATTGCTATGCAGCACAGATCAAGTGTGAACTTTAGATAATAGTGATTGCTTTATGGCTGATTTTCACGTTGCCTAATGGGAATTTTATTACGGCTGATAAAGCTTTCGGAATTTCTGACAACCATGGCCAAGGGACATACACTGCCGGGGATCGGCGCTGCGTGACGGCTCGTTTGCGTGATGTTTGCACCGGATCACCTGCAGTCTGCCCCGCACGATCAGCAGCACAACGCCGCGGTGATGACCGGCAACCCAAGCATTTGTGGGCCAGACTTCGGCGTGCGGTCGGTGACAGGCGCCGGAGGCTACCAGGCCCGTGTTGCTCAGTCGTACCACGGGGGAGGTATGGATGCTGGCTCGGGCTTCAATTCATACAGTGGCACAGCCAGCACCGTGGACAGTATGAAAGGATTTGAATGCACTGATTTGGATAGTGGCTTGCTGAACTCTGGTGGGAATAATTCTAGTAGTGGAATCGATGGGCAAATGTACATCACACCGACCAGAACTATGACTACAAATTCCACCAATATGGCTTACAATGAATATGGACTGAATCATTCCAATGCAGAGGGCTTTGGAAGTCAGATGACGCGGTCACATGCCTACAACAACCAATACATGTCCAGTGCATCTTACAACAGGCAAACTCGTGGAGTGCACGGGATGAACAGTTCAGTACACCAACACTCTCTGAACTCTGACTATTCTGCTGACGGCATGACAAGACGAATGTCAGTTCCTGCCGCGGAAAACAATGCAGCTACCCAGAGTTATGCACGAGCAAATTCCTACCCAACAGGAACACCATATGAGAATTCCCTGACTCAGTTTCCTCCAACAAGTCAATCATATTCCATGAGTGGCTACAGTCAGACAAACTTTTCAGAATTAGACTCTGCCGTTCCAGCAAATATGGCGGCAACTGCACAAATGAACAGGAGGCAGCAAGTCAACAGTTACCAACAATCTTATGCATCAGGATCCATGAAAAAAACAACCTACCCAACAGCTGCTATGGGTACTGGCACTGAAGGCTGGGGAGATTCAAGTTACCCAGTGCAGCAAAAATTTCCATCCCATTCTTCCATGGCAAAGGGTCTACATTCCGTTGATTCAGGGGAAAGTAGCAGTATGTACCCCCAATATCAGCATGGGACACAAAATGCGGCAACCATGCAAGGAATGCAATACACCAATGCAAGACTGCCGGGATACACGTCTTCCAATGCTGAAATGACTGCAAATCACTACTCCTCAGCGACCAACATAACTGGCATGTGCACACCCACCTCTACTTCCATGACGCCAAGTAATAAATTTTCCAAAACTTTTTCAGGAATGAGCCAGTCCTCAAGACAAAACTTGTCTTATAGTCAAATGCCAGTTGGTCATATGAGGACAGTAGGATACAAAAACGTTGCAGATACACAAGCCACAGCCATGGGTCAATCTAATGTTGGTGGTTCATCTCAAAGGTTAAGACATTATGGACCAATGCCTAATCAAACTCCAAACGCCCAGAATATGCTTTATAGGAACTATAATCATTCTGAGAATTCAGTAAATAGTGGTAATTCTGCAGTGGGTCATAACGTGCATGAACAGTACCAACATTTTGATCAATATGGTGGGGCTACAAGACACGACAGAATGCGTTCACTAGATGGGAGATTTGTGAGCGGTACTTCATCAGCAGCAGCAGCAGCACATACAGGAATGGGAATGCCAACCAGTTTGTCAATGCAAAACTCAAACCAAAGACATTTTGATCCAGCCACCCATCAGCAGAGTGCTACCGGTACTGGTCATTCGTCCACTGGCAGTGCCAATATGTCGTATTATAATAACAGAACTAAACCTGAAGCATTTAGTCCAACATCCATGCAGACACCCATTGGCTGTCAAGAAAGCTACAACCATACTTATCCCGATGGTCAACAGAGGTACAATAGTTCGGTGAACAACTCCAATGTAATGAGCCATACAAACTGCCCCCCTGCTTATCAGATTCCACAGAATGATCCAATTCAGTCAGAGGCAGATATTCGGAGAAATATGATTTTCAGCGCTGAGTTGGAAAAATTAGCTCGTCTTTCAAGGGACCCGATGGCCGATGATTTTCCAGCTGCTGTTGGGACAGTTGGGGTAAATTCTCAATCGCAAGAAGCCATCCCAAATCTTGGACAAACTGTTCGAAATCCCCATTTTCCAAGCCCTGCAAGTGGGAACATGGGACAGACGATGTTTAACAACCAGGGACCAAGTTCATCTGACAACAGTAAAGTTGCAGTTCAAGGAAAAAGTTATCAATCCCAGGCTGCTACTGCTCCACCTGTTAGTGTTACCACGAACCACAGCGCCAAACTGACAAACCAACAGGCTTCAGTGCAGGAATCGTGTGCAGTGGTTCTGTCTGCACCATCCACACCCAGTTCCAGCGCAGGTAATACACAACAAACTTCTCCTGACTCAAACTCCACTCGCCCTGTCCGAACAGCTGCCCAAACCAATCAGAATCCAAGTACCCCGGCTCCAGCCACAGCTCCTTCTCAAGAGAAGGGGAAGGAATCACAAAATGCAGTACAGCAGCTCCAACGTTTGACACAGTCGCTCAAAGAGAAAAAGGAGGACGGAACAAAAACATCTCACATGGAATATTTGATTCACAATAGTGACAGTAGCTCTTCTATGGGTGGGCAGAATTGCATTGCTGCTTTATCTGCTGCTTGTCGTAATATGATCGCTGATATGGACAACTCTGTTCCAAAACTCGCCCCCACTACGCACAGCCCCATTGCAATGAAATCATTTATGGATAACCCAGGGAGTGGCCTGGGACAAAAGTATGTTTCCACGCCTCAGAGTCAGACCTCTTACGGTACTCAAATCACTGACCAAATGTTTTCTCCAGCTAATGCAAATGGTCAGAATATCTCCCCACCGTTAGTTTCAATTGGTGAGTCATTTGGATCCCCTCCCTACAGTACATCCAGTGTACCAGCAGACTACCAAACACAGTTCAGTGATTTCCTTGAGCAAAGTGTACCCATGCAAATGAACACCAGGAGACCAGAAGAGAAACCAAGAAAAAAGGGCAAACGCAAAAAGTCTGATGAAGTCAATGACATGACCACAGCCAGTACTATTGGCCCCAAGAAAAGGCGTGGCAGGAAAAAATCTTCCCAAAACCCGCTTAGTGTGGAGTCGTTGGACCATCCCAATTCGCTGGACAATATAAATGTCTCCACACCAATGAGCGAAGGACAGTTGCCATTGGTTGAGGAGAGTCCCAACCGCTCAGCCACTCATACTCCCAACATGATGTCAAATTCATGGAGGACAAATGACTCAAAATTTACTAGTTCGGAGGTAATGCCTGGTTTGTTAACTAGCCAACAAACGCCCTCAGTTGATAGTGATAGCGTTACGCAAGACTTTTTAGACAGTGTGTTTTCTCCCGACACCACTATGTCTGTCACAAACCAAGAACCTGTTGACTCGTTTAGCCAGCTGACGAGTGTAAACCAGTCCCATCACTCTCCGGCATCATCTTTAACGTCACAGCAATCCATGAATGAAACTGCATCTACAGGTTCCTACTCCTCCCAAGGTGGACTAATTGCACGTAATAATCAGTGTTACCAAACCGATAATATTGACCAATCGAAACTGGCCACTTACTCAAATCAGCAAATGAAATCCATCAAAACGTCACACGGCACTGTGTCTTCTACGGGGGACTCGGTGTCTAACCCGGTGTCGACCTCCAGTGACACGACAGACGCAAACAGCGAAAAAAGCGCTCCCGAAGAAATCCACCCGCTTGAAATTCTGCAGGCCCAAATTCAATTGCAGAGACAACAATTCAATTTGAATGACTCACGCCCGTTGCCTTTGAAAAATTCCCTGAAAAAACCCGCAGGGGCAAACCCTGCCAAAAAGACTGGTCCATCCACCATGGTGCAAGGAGAAGTCGATGTGAATGTGTTAATGGCAGAGGAGGACTCCACGTGGTATCTGCCCAATGAACAACCTAAGGAACCAGAAGTGCCTTGGGAGAACACCCGGAAGAACACTAAAGGTAAGGACAGTTCGACTGTCTTTCCCTGGGACTGGTTTGCGTCATGACACCAACTACAATGCTAAAACAGCCCAAGATCGAGGATCAAACTTTCTCATTAACCCGGATAGTTTTCAAATGCTGTAAAACTAATCGTTCAATTTCGTTTTGACGATTGTGAATCTATCACAAATGAAAGACTCAGTGGAAATATTTAAGCCGCCATGATGCAGACCAGTTAACCTTTTTTTCAAAAGATTAATTGTAAAAGTATCGAAGATGCACAATCTGTTCTCAACAACAAAGCTTGGATTTCTTTTCGTCTCTTGAATTTTCCAAGTACATGTTAAATCCCCCCTTGATCATCTAAAATTGTGTAAGTTTGCTCTCATAACCATGAGAATTTATTCATTGGGGATTCACTAACATCAAAAGCAGGGTGTTAGTAAAATGTGTAATGCATACATTCATGTGGTAGGCATACATGGTGACATTTCCAGGATGACATTTAAAAATAAATCGTAGATTGTGCATCTTTAGTCTTCATTTCAGTGCAAACTGATTTGCCTCTTTATGCTTTAGTTTTTATGTTTGAAACTATGGAACTAACTTGTATCAAAGGTCAATGTAAATACATTTGTACATTTTGGATTTCTGTATATTTTACATATGGAACTGTGACTTAAGATTTGAAGGTTTTATACGTGGAAGTCTTATATTGAAGGTTTTAAACTTGAAATAATCAAGTTATTCTTAAACGTGCATGTTGTTTGTGGAACAGTGAATTTGAATTGCAATTTATAAGACAATTAATGCTGTAATGAGGGGATTTACCTTGCACTTTGCGAAAAGCACATTGGTTTCATTTTCTTTACCAGAGCTTTTAAGTTGTGGTTTCAGTCTGCGTTTTTTCTGCAAATTTCCTTTCTTGTATTTGATTGATTACATTCATAATTTCCCCTGATGTCAAGAAGAAAAAAAAAAACAGCAGCAAAATGTCAATTGTGTACCAACAAAGTTAAGTGTGAAAGCCATGACTTCTCACTAGTCACTAGCATTGAACGGACGGGGCATAAACTTGAAAATGTTTAACAACATTCTTGTACTTTTACTTTATCTACGGTCAGTGCTTCCCAAACCCCAAATGTCACCTTGAAATTTAATAAGTAGATGCATGAGATTTGTGCCTTAGGTGCTGTAATCCTTTCTTAGTATACTCCTGTCTCAGTGAAGTCCTATCTTGAATCTCCTGACAGTACACAAAGCACTTGCAGCCACAAGGCTTTGTCAAAACATTTCCAACACTGGGCCACTTGTTTGACTTACTGTAGGCCTACCAGAATTTCAACTTGAAGTCAAAGTTTTTTACCATTTTGGCCTAAAAATCTGACATCTATGAATTCATTAATGTCATATTGTGATGTTGATTTTATAGAAGATTTTACAGAAGTTTTATGTCACGGATTGACCTTGTATCAATGACTGAGTGAAACTACTTGCAAATGCAAACAGATTTATGCAAAAAAAACCAAAACCTCTTTTTCCTTTTTATAAAAACAAACAATTTGGGAACCTGTATGTTTTCAGCACTAGGCCTGTAGCGATTCTATTTTAAAACTAGTCCACCTCAAATCTGTCAAAATCTGCAGCTAAAGTTGTTAAATCTTTTATTGACTCAGTACTATGACATGTAGAATGATTCTAACACTGGTGAACACTTTTGGATAATTTGCTTTAGAGAGGCTCTTTCGAAATGTGTCTTCTATGAGTTTAATAAATGTACTACTTTTCTCTATACTTATGGTTTGTGAAATAAATTCAATATAATAAATTGTCATTTTAAAATGAAAGTGGGTGAAACTTGCTATATACCGTACTTGATTTTTCACTCAAGTTAAAATGAAAAAATGTCAAGACATCATCTGAATTCTGAAGTTTGTTTAACAGGTATTAACAAAGTAATATTCTTGACACTGTGATGATGACAGCCGATGTGGCAAAGGGTGAATCTGTCCCAACTGCCACTGGAAATATTTGTTGTGGCTTGTTATGTTTATAAGGTATGGGTATCAGTGCATGGTTAAACCAAATAATATTCTTTATCCCAGATGCAAATTTAACATCTATTACACAGTGTTATTCTTAAAAAAACTGGATGAATTTGTGGACTAATTGGCTGATGGGAATAGTGATAAGGGTTAAATGAAGGAATCCTGTTTACTTGTTAAACAGTTCATGGTAATGTAAACAGGAAGTAAACATGTACTCAGTAAGCATTGTGTTGCAAATTTAGCTTCCTATTTTGACCACAGGCACAATATTGACTGGGTTCATCATGTTTGTCAGAGCTTTGGTTTTTTCAACAGCACAAAAATTCACAATTGTTGAGATAATTTATAAATCATTGGTTTAGTTTTTTAAGTATGATGTTCTTTGTAAAGACAATCTTTTTATGATCCTTTTGTCGTTTCAGTTGAAACGACTCTTCAAATAAAGTAAAGCATGATGACACAATCTGACAATTTTATTTCATGGAGATGTTCAGGAACGATAATAAACAATTATTAAGTAAAATGAAAAGAGGGTCACAAAACTAATTACTTGGTCAGGACATGTCTCTGTTGACAGTGATTTGGAATAAATGGTTTACTCTTGAATTGTAATCAAAAGATAGTCTGACTACTGACAGTTTTAAATTGCTCAAATGAAAAATTAAAGAGAAATCCACATGTAAGAAATTGTGTGCTGCAATCTTATACTGTGAGCACATCAAACATTAAAGAAATTCATTTGCCAGAAGAATAACAATTTTAAGTTCCCCAAGTCCATTTAAATACGCAAGGTGCATTTGTAACTTGTCAAATTACTAAGCATTTAACAGTTTCAAATAAAAAAGTGATTATTTTTCCTGAAACAAAATCTCTTTGCAATTGTAAAAGAGAAAATTAAGAATGATAGTTTTTTTAATGATATATTTTGTGATACATGGAAAATATTTGGAATTCTTAAGAATTCTTTAGAACTCGGAATCTCTACATACACAATGTGTGGTGTTTTTGTTTACAGTAAATTCAAAATTGAATTTGTTTATTTCAAAATACCCTTGAAATTGTAACAATTTTTTACACAATCAGAAAGTTAGAGACCATTGCTTTCTTTACGAATAATGTAAGTTAGTGTTTTAGACGGTCAGTTTCTGAAGCTTGCAACCCACCTATTCATTTTACAGGCCATCACCCCCTTTAATAACAATTAACTGTCTACAAATAGGTCAGGGTTGGAAGACCCAAGCTTAATTGTGGAGTCCAGTGTCCCAGATAATGTGGTAATGGTCCCACTAAAATTTTAAGGGCCATGTACCTGAGATTTATGTTTATGATCGGCATTTAATGATTAGTGTATTCAATACACTCTCTACGCACCCTTCGGAATTCCCTGCAGACTAGTAAAAGTCAATTTTGGAAAATTGGCAAGAAACAAAGCATAAATCATAGCCTGGATCCTTCATAAATCACCCCCTGAGAAAGAGAGCATGGCAGAGTTACAAAGCACCAATGCTCCCTTTACTAGTAAAAGGTCTGGGGAACTTGTCATGAACTGTGTGTGAAGCATGAATATGGTTTGATCTACATGTTAGGATTAGCCCTTGGCTTTACTTTTGTTCTTTCACTAGCCGGGGGAGGGGAATAGAACAGTAATCTTGCCTTTTTCACAGGTCAAAACTTAAAAGTCCTGTCCAGTGACAGCCTATAATTTGGGTCAGGCAACTTCTAACGTTTTCAGATATTGGTTCATATAGGCCTACATGTGTAGTGTCCAGTGTTACACATGAACAAATCGAAGCTGAGCTTTTTGTGATAAATAGGAGCCTCAATTCAAGGTGCTGCTTACCACACAATTCTGTGCTTACAACTGTTGTACCCTCTAGGTTCAGAATTCCTTGATCTGGAAATGGGTCCTGTCATTGAGCAATGGTTTTTAAGAATCCTCCGTTCTTATGTTGTACACTTTGAATGTCATTTACTGGTCAGTTGGACTACTTGGTGAAGATGTCGATGGCAGCGGTTTTGATCCTCTTTGTCATGTATTCTGTGTGCTTTTAAATCAATAACGAATTGTGATTACACTGAAAAACGAGCCAGACTATTTTGCTCTTCAGCCTCGGTCTGGTTACATTGATGTGAATAGGAGAGAAACAAGATGGCAGCTCCATAAATGTTCACTGTCCATTCGTACATAAACACACTACACCTGACTCCTTGCTGTCTGTTGAAGGTTCAGTCTAGGCTCCAGGGAATTGACTTTGATTGACTTTGTATCTGTTGTGCTATTGGGTATGCAGTTCAAGGTTAAAGCTGGTTCAACACATGCATGCATTGTGCATCTTTCAAACTCTAATGAGAATTTGCGCATGGTAATTGGTTTAATGTTCAATCTCCTAGGTTGAAATTAACACTGTAAAATCTTTACAGTTGAAATCATCAAACTATTGCACTTGTAATTGTATGCATGATTTTGCTTACTATGTATTTATTTGAGCGTGACAAACGTTGCATGAAAAGCAAGGCAATATAAAAATACACAAGGTAAACAGCAAACAGTGGTTTAATGAGGTCTGATTTAAACAGGGTAACATTGAAAAAACAGAATTAGAGATGGCACACAATTTCAGAGGGCTTTGATTAAACAAAATGAATTTGAATAGGAACAAAAACAACTGGAAAAGTAACTATGCAGGTATGGGGCTGCATCAGTAATAAAATGTACTATTGTCGTGGAGCTTAAAACCATGCCATGCATAATTAGGAACAAATAAAGAGTTGAGGAAAGACATTGCATACAATCAGTCTAATGTGAATATTCCATGTGAGATTTGTAGCTAAATAACGTATGTACAGTATGTTGATCGCTGTCTGAAATAGTGAATTAAGTTTAGTGTTTTTGGCCAAATACCATCTCATTCTGAAAATGAGTTATTACACAGTTTTTCGGGCAATACGTGAAGGTACTTTACTTATAAGCATTTTAAATTAGGAAACTAAGTTGCATGACATCGGCTGATTTTCAGGGTCATACAGTACACATATTTATAAGGAAAGTACGGTTAAATAAAGTGTATAGCCTACAATTAACGTTATAACTCTTTGGGCAGTCTGATGAATTGAAATCTGTTGAGTTTCTGCCAGTATTATTA
>CM021532.1:17893223-17906482 GCA_010994315.2 Pisaster ochraceus
AAACCACATCAGGTTTATTTGTCAGTCAGGTCAAGCTGTCTGACCTCAAGGTAAAATTAAATAAAATTTAACCGTCCCTCTCGGAGCTTATAGAGGTGAAATGTTTTGGTTCTCAACTTTAATACGCTGTCTGAACACAGCCTTAAAAGAGTTGTATCTTGGGATACTGTTTGAAACTCCTTATTTTCAGTGATTGGTTGAAGCCAAAGATCATTGAAGTGGATTATGCCCTAACTTAGATGTATGTCATACTTTGTTCTTGTACAGGGCAGGCAGTATTTTCTTGTAAAGGGCACCTCTATGAGGGAATCTTACATTTCTGCTGGATATTTCAAGGGGCACCAAGGCAATGACCTGGGGCAAGGAGGCAATTGCTTCGGTTTCCTCCTTAAAGAAGTCCTGCAGTGTTCTCCCTTAACAGTGGTCCGCTGGCCAAAAGCTAGTTAAAACACCCAAGGACCAGTCACAATTCTGTCAAACTGCTTGCCATTGCTACACGTAAACCACTGATTGTTCATATTGCTTCAATTAAATAGTCTCATCTATACTAAAACACAATGTTGAAAAGAAACCCCAAAATATGGACCATTGAAAAAGCTGGCTGACTAGCAAAATGACAAGCTAACTGGTCCTACTGAAAAAGTCCTGAAAAAGTTTAGGGCGAACCCTGCCCTGTATTTCTCAGGGTGATCTGTACTATTGCACCCACTTGATGCAAACACTTTTGAATATTTACAGTGGTGTTTTAGAATTTTAAAACAAAATAAGCGCAACTCATCATGTTCAAAACCACAGCTTTAGTATAAGATCTTGACGGGATTGGCCCTTGAACAAAGTATTATATCAAATACCACTTACTCAACACCTGTATACTGTAACAGGACAGTGTGCTAATTTTGTCTCGTCCTGACAAGCCAAGGAAAGTGCACAGGAACCATCGGTATAATTTACACATCTAATAACACTCGAGTAGAGGAAATCAGGATACAAATTAATGCAAGAATATTTCCTGTGTTGAAAGGGAGAGAGGATCTCCTGCAGATAGTGTTAACACCCCGTGCAACTCAATAGACGAGGCACTATAGGACGTTCACCCGAACTATGTCACGCATGCTTTGATTCTTGACTGTTTTTAATAGTGGGAAGTTGAATGACTTTATGGCTTGACATTGATTGTGTCCAACACTTAACGGACTGTACTAGAGGAAAACTTTGTTTCCTTAATAGCTTGTTGCTACTGAATATCAGGCACTCTGTCACTCACATTTGTAGCAAGCTTAGTGATTTCTCTTGTAAATGTTACTAAGATCATAAACTGTAGCTGAGATTCAGTCAATGTACAGGTGGGGCACTGTTGTTGTGACAAACCTCAGATCTCAGTTTCAACTTGATTAAAATCTTACCATAATAAGCCACCCCCAATCCATCAAAAACCAACAGCAAGTTTTGTTTGATAGTGTTTGACTGAGGCTTGCACTAGTAAACTGATTGACTGTGCTTTACATGGGATCAGGCATACAACCGAGGTGTTGAATATTGTGCGAGCGTGGAGTTTGTTTTCTACCTCCATGGTACATGTATAGTCTTAGTGAAAGACGTTAATATTATGCAGTATCTTGAAAACGCACAACCGCCACTCTAACTTGGCTCACCGCTAGCAGGCACTATCATCTTTCCGAACTGTCAGGCAGGTTTGTTGATGTGTACAGAACGCCCTCTATCGTAAAAGTGCTGAATCGCTATACAGGGTATAGTAACCAGTCGGGCAGTAAAATGCGCTAACAATGTCTTACACTACTAGGACTATGGTAAGAGTAAGGAAGGATCCTACATTCCTAGTAAATCACTCATGGGAGTTTGTGCTAGTTTGATTACATCATTGTTTGGAAAGACTCCTAGCATATGATGTCAAAAGCCCAAACAGCGCCCTCAACTGAGGTCAAAGGATGACCTACCGTTGGCTGAAACTTGTGCGCGGTACATACACCCGTGCAGGTTTACATTGTTTGACCTCAGCGATGGCGGCCAGTGCAATCCTCTAGTGTTCAATGAACACACCATTTTAAAATCAATCTCTGAAAATGTCATAAAATTCAATGGGCATTAAAAAAAGAAGTTTGTGTCAAATATTTTATTTGTTCATACACTTATTTTGATTATGGCAATCAGAATAAGCAAGGTTCGTTTGGGGATCTTCAAATGCTGTTTTCCCAATTTTGACAGTAATAATCGTAATAATAACAACAACAGGCGTCTAAAAGCTCTTATATTATTTTGGTAAGACTCGTTTTTAAATTTTTAAGTATGAGAATCTTTCATGCATCATCTTACATGATGCTGCTTTGCATTCAGCAGTTACTGCCAGAAACACTGCAGCAAACCTTTCTCTTACCGATAAGTGTAAAATTGGTTCTTTTGCATACATTACCCAACTCACGGGACCTACAGCTTTACGTCCCATCTGAAGGATGAATCAATAATGGTTAAGTGTCTTGCTTAAGACTGGGACTCGGACTGGGACTCTGCTGATCAGAAACGCCAGAGCTGGATTGCTGTGCGCTTGACCGCTGAGCCATGACACATCGGCAGTATTTTAGATGCACAAACAATTCTCTGGAGGATTGGTATTGGCATGAAATTTGTAATCAGTGAGGACTTGACAGTTTTCATGAAGTTTGTGTTAGAAATGAGTGGGTAGTAATGTTGAACTGCATCAACAGGCCAACCCTTTAATTTTTCAGTTTTACTTGTGTGGAGAAAATCTACAAAACAGTAGAGAGAATGTTTTCAGTTTTCATATAGCCCTGTCAGTCTTGACTCTGTAAATAAAAAATGTCATGATACTTTGTAATTGGCACACAATAGCGTAGGTCTTGGCATTAAAGTGAGCCTGTAATAGTAGACTCATGATAGGTTGTCATAACATATTCCAGCATACCACAGAGCCTTTAAGCTAATTTGTGTCCATGTTCAGATTCTGTAGATACAGCAGTTAGCAGTCTTCGCTGCGAGGGTAGACAGCATCCAGACAGTGTTTTCATCTTGTCATCGGATCCAATCCCCTTGTATTGTAACACCATCACAGCAGCATCTGCCACACGGTTCATTAACACCCCTGAGCCCCCTCAATACCCCTCACCTAGCAGTCCACAAATAAACCATGCTTGCCTGATCGCTAGAAAGAAAAGCAGGAAAAAAAACAGTAGTGCTATGAAAACATTTACTAACCCGGGATATAGTCCCCAAACAGCTGTGTCAGTTAGTCCCAAAGCAAGCAAAGCAAATCGTCTCTGTGTTGTGTTGGGTTTTTTCCTTCTTTTTTTTTGCGAAGGAAGCGTGCCGGCGGGGTTTGCTTGTATTAGCTACTGAATACCTGCGGAGACGATCTACGCTGTGTGTTTGCACAGGGTCAGTTGAAGCCAGTCTCCTGACTGAGGGGAAGGCTGGGTTGATGCCGTGCGCTCGGAAGCTCAGAGAGACTCGGGGATGTGATTCAATGTAATGCACACTTAAATATTTCAGTTGCTGTGGATTTTTTAAAAACCTGCAAACAGATAAAAAATGTCGTTCCTGAAATGAGCTACATAGGAGAGTAGAGAATAGAAAGGGAATGGCTGACAATTGTGTATGAAAATAATAATGAATTTAAATTGTTGATTGAAAAGCATGCAGCAGCATAGTCTGGGCTTTTTCAGTGAGGGTAGTGGGGGCACAGAGGGGGTATGGCTTTGGGGATGGGAGGGGTAGAAGGGGTAGGGGCTGGTTTTTGTTTGAGGTGGCGGTGGGGAGAGGGGGAGGGTCATGATTCCGGTAGGTTTTTGGGACACTCTCAAAGTTCACATGATGTCATCTGTTTCTACCATAAATCCTGGTTGTGCCAGTTTGGGAGTCAGTTACTGTGCAGTTATATGATGTTCTCCGTATCTTTACATGCAATTACTTGACTCCTAAGATGGCCGACCACGGGCAGACAGTGATGTCAGTGCAAGGGGTCTGTAGGCTGTGATTCACATAATGTTTTGCAAGCTTATAAAAGTTTCATGTCAGCAAACTTTTTTCAACTGGCTTTAAATCATGTCGTCATGTAATAATAAGTTGGAACATGTTATTGTTAGGTTAGCTTTTGAGTAGTTACCATGGAGCTTGTTACGTACTCAAGAATTTTGACTGTTTTTTTTACCACCTTCCCTCTTCGACAAGGGAAGGTGCCAGTCAATTTTGGCTCTTAGCACGCCTGCATCTGAGCGTGACCACAGGAATGCTGGGATAAGAATGGTAGTCTGACATGCCAACTGCATGACTCCTTCCCCTCCCTCTAACCCCCAAAACACATACACAGGATTAGCATAAATTGCATGGTTGCACAATCAGTCAATCTGTTTTCCCCTTGCTTTACCCTGTAGAGCAAGCCAACCCTCAGTTTACACCTGAATTGTACCTTGCTGTAACTGGCCTTGCTTCAACAAACTGAACAAACAAATCCAATTAGAGAGCGAGCCATTAGAATCACACCAGGAAATGTGGATTTTCAGTCAATTGTTTCCCATGGGAGGCTGTTCCCGTACACTATGTGATTTTGTCTCAAAAAAAGAAAGACGAATTGTACGCCCTGCTTGTTCTTAGCTTTATGCAGACACCAGCCAAAATGATCAACCCTGCAGGTTTCAATTTCATGGCTCTGCTTTCTGCAGAATTCTGGGCTTAGGGCCCATACATGTAGATCTAACAAGATGCACAGAATTTTGTTGTAACTAAAGCCATGAAATTGGACCCAGGTCACCAGCCCTCTGTAGCTGACCCCACAACATCACTGATTAGTCAATAACTAATTAATTTACTATTTTACTACTTTAATTTTACCATGAACATTTACTCGGTGTAATTCACGTCAATATTGCCATGCGCAAAAACAATTGTTGATAAGTTGTACATTTGAGGGGGATGGGCAAGGTTCTTATCAAATTCAGTATTCAGGTGCATCGCTCGATTTTGTGGGAATTTGACGATAAAAAAAAAAGATAAGATAATAGAAAGCTATGTTCTTTGAGTTGAGGAAGTTATAAACTTTAATTTCAGGCCTTGAATGAAGAAAAAGAAGTCATCATTCAGTTATTGTTCCTATAAACGAGTTATTTTTAATTTTATTTTTTATGATTTTTTTAATGAGATATCGCCCAACTCACAAGGCCGGACGGCCACTTCAAGGTGAGGGCTACACTTAACTGATTTGGGCTGTCAACCCAGATCAACTGTCACCAGGGTCACGTTGCCAACTACTCCTGGGGCTGAAACAGGGTTACCCCCTTCACTCACAGTCTGTAAGGATGTAGGCATGGGTATCATCCACTAGGAGCCTGGCTGGTAGATCTGAATGCACTACCTTCCCAACTTAAAGTTATTGTCAGAACCCGGCATTACGAACAAACAGTTTGCATGTTATAATTATTTTGTGCATTGTGGTTTCAGTTGAAACATCGTTCTATCATTCGGCGCAAATTCAGGCAACAAAACTTTAATGAGGGATTCACAAGCTAGAATAAGGAGCCAGTGAGACTTATATAATTTTGCCTCCAGATGCATTCGCTTGAAAGAAAAATCAAGATGTGTGTACTGTAGAAGAGGTGCTTCAGGAAACATGATGCACTTTTTGTGAGGTACAAATTTTTAGAATTTCCACATGTAGCTCCTTTGATTGGATCAGAGCATGGGTTTAAGAATGCATCTAAATAGCAACAACTTCAGGATTTCTCATAGAAGTTGATGTGTGATCTGTGCTTTCATTTGCAGATCCTCTAGCTTTTGGTGGCCCCAAATGATGCAAACAGATTTTGTTTACTGTGGTTGTGAGTTTAGTACACTATTTGAAGCAAAACTTGTTACGTTGTGTATTGCTGACCTTAGGCCTACTTCACAGAGGCAACAGAGGCAATTGCCTCTCTGCCTTGTGTAATTGCCTTGATGCCCTTTGGAATGCTCCAGTAAAAATTACAATTTCCCTCATAATCATAGAGGTGCCCAATACTGAGGATAGCTGCCTTGCCGCTGTAAGACTTGATACATTGTGTATTACAGTCCTGATACTTCATGGGGGCAACAGAGGCAATTTAATCCATTCCTAGTGTAATTGCCTCGGTGTCTTATGCTCCAGTTAAAATTTCCCTCATAGTCATAGAGGTGCCCTGTACTATAGGATTACTTGCCTTGCCCTTGTAAGACTTGATACATTGTGTATTGCAGGCGTTTACTTACTGTTACCTCCATGCCACTGTTAATTGCCTTGGTGCCCCTTGAAATGAGGTGCCCTGTACTAAGGAAAAACGTTCTTGCCCATGAGACTGAAATATCAGGCCTGATTGCATATCTCAGACGGAGAAATCACAGTGGTGTTAAAACTACTTTTTTAAAACCCTCAACTTGGTAATCATATCCCTGTTGGTAGATAAGCACAATTGTAGCAAATTGTTGATTTGTGGAGGTATGGAAATTCTTAAAGGGGCTTCTACACTTGGATATTTTCCAGGAAAGAAAACATTGACTTGTGATTATTGAAACTAGGGGCAGTGGGTAGCTGCGGCAGCATTCCAATACACAAGTCCCTCTTGGAAATAAATTGCCTTGGCAAACATGACTGAGTTATCCTGACAGTGCCTGTTTGGACAGCAATTTTTCATTTGGGAGAGATAATTACCCCCTGAATTACCCATGTTAGTGTTCAAGGGAGGAGTACAAATACCTCCAACAATGCTGGAAATCAACCTAGCATGATATGCAGGTTGATTGACAGGTTAGACTCTACCATTTCTCTGGTACATGCAGGGGTGTTTTCCTCCGCAAGGGTGAGGGGGTTGGTGGTGATCTTTTCACCATGTGCTAGGAAAGTCTTCTCTTGATGAATCAAGTTAAGGGAGCTATGGTTTATCTTGATTGTGGCTTGTAGTTCATCTGGAAATGTAGCAGCTTTGTTTTAAAATCAGATTTATGAACCCCTAAAAGTGTAATGGACTTTGCCTGGTAGGCTTGATTGGCAGCTGTCACTGGGCTATTGACCCTGCAGAAATCCTTGCACCTGCAGATTAAGCCAGATTCTTACAAGATAAAAATTGTGTTGGCCATTTGATCCCCCTCCATGTAGCCAGTGTGGGTTTTAGGGTGTTTGTTTCATGGTTCCATGGTAGAAACAGGGCAACCAGTATGGATTTGCAGACCCCAAAAGAAGAAAAGTTTCCTCAAGTTTGGAGTCCTTGCAAGAATATGTAGAGAGAGGAAAACTTGTGGGCCTACTTGATGAGGAGTGGCATGAAAGCATGGGTGTGCTGTGTGTAGTGCTTGACTGTATGTTTTGGGTTGGCGGTTTTTGTTCCCATTATAGACTCAATTCCAAGACCTGTAAAGAACTGCGTATACGTGGTAGCCCTGGAGAAGACCACTGAGTTCATTTGGTAATTGCTTGACTGCGTCCCAACAATGCCAACAACAACCCAAGCAGGAAATAGGAGTAGGTTTGCATTGAGCTGTCCAACAAGTCTGAATGGCATTGTTGCGTTTGCAAAATCCAATTCAAAGCCTTCTGTGAAAGGGTTTACATACATTGTACTCTGTTGAGCATGTTGGGATTGGTTGAGTTAATACTGTAAGTTCCTGGATCTATAAGGGCAAGAACTAAACTACAAAGTTAGAATAATAATACGAATTTATAAAGCGCACTTTCTAATAAAAAATTACTCAAGGCGCTACAGAAAAGATGCTGCAAAGTATTAAACTCGCTACAGAAAATTACACCAAAAAAAGGAATGTTAATAAGCAGAAGTTTCTTAAATATGAGTTTGAACTGTGTTGAGAGAGTGAACGTTTCTGATGTCGCTGGGTAGCTTACTCCATCAGACTGGTGCAATGTGAGCAAATGCTCGATCGCCTTAGTGGGTGGTAGGAGATTTAGATACAATGCATGAGTCAGGTTGAGGCAGCAGAACGGAGAGCGTAATGACAGTGCCTTATTTGAAGAAGATTTTTGATGTAGGTGGGTGCGGAGTTGTGAAGTGCTTTAAAGACAAATAAGACGACTATGTATTCAATTCGTTTTGGTACTGGGAACCAGTGAAGTACTTGAGCAACATTAATTTACAGATTTGTTATGTTAGGCTTCATCTAAAGGCATCTCAAAGCAGTCATTAATTAATGACGCGTAAACAGAGAGCAATTAGGAAGTTTGAAACCCGTACTATCGCTATCTTTCTATCCCATAACCCTGATGGTCATCGGGATACCAAAGATGACTTTGTAACCTGCTCTTTTCCTCTTTTCCACAGCCCGCTGTGAAATAAAAAAATCCAAACCTGTCCACTCCTTGATGTTGTCTTTCCACCTGACCCTTTGTCGTCCTCTTTTTCGTCCTCCTGCAACTGTTCCTTGAAGCCTTGCTCTATGCTTGAAGTATGGTTTTGGCCAATCCAGATGATCTTGAATTATGTCCGGACCAATTATACAGTGTCTTGTAAAGATTTACAAGGTGCTGTGGTACAATCTGCATTCCAGAAATACAGGGGCGAGTCCCTTCTCTTATTGATAAATGTACTGGGTTCTTTAATGTGTATTACACAACACATGTGACCTATGACTTTATGTCTCTTCTGAAGGATGAATCCAGTGCCAAGAGAGGGTCCTAACCCACTCTCTTGAGTGAGAGCACCAGAGTTTGAGCCAGGTGCACTAGACTGCTTTGGTGAATGGTTGACGTACTTTATAAGCAAAATTGCTGTCTTTATTAGAGTGCGTTCTCTTGATTAATAACAGTGTTAGGATCTACTGCCAAATTTCTTATGTACCTAGACAAGAAACGTGCATAAGTCATTGATTTTGTAACATTATCTTTCAAGATATATAAAAGGTATCAAACTTCCATTACAAAACGGTTCTTTTTAGATCCATCACTCCTCCCAAAAGAGATTTACTCATGGTTAGGACTCCCAAGTTTAACGGTAATTTTTACTTCCTGAAAGTAACCTATTTGGACACTAAAAGATTTAATGAAAACTGAAGGAGATTAAAAGAAAACTACTAAAATGTAAGTTGAATTTCAAATTTATCCTAAGCATAAGGGTATAAATGAAATCAGAGCACACTGGCTCTTTCCTAAGCCATAAAGGCTTTTCAGAATTAATTTCATGGTGCTACCTTCATAAGATAAAAGATAAAATTAGATAGGTATTTATAGACCAAACATGAATGAGCCATCATAAAGCTCGGTATTCAATTGGCTATCAAAGTTCTACCACAAACTTTAACAAAATGTGGCACGTTAATGTTGAGCAGTCAAAAGCGCACCAGACTCAAGCTCTGGTGTTTCTGATTAGCAGAGAGTGGATTCGAGTTCTGGTCCTGACACTTCACTTGTGTCTTCAAGTAAGGCATTTAACAAATTTACGCTTCGTCCTTTGGATGGGAGATGAAGCCATTTCATTTTCATTGGTTAATTTCACATGTAAAAACATACAAATTTCAGTGCCAAAAATATACACGATTTTGGGTTGAACAAAGAACAAATTAGTAGATCGGGATTTGAACCAACTGAGCTCATCTAGCCCGATGTTGGTGGTCTCCCTATTTTGTCAATATCTTTGTTCCCACTACATAAATAGCAAGAGATGTATAAATATTAACAGTTGATGAAACAAAATGTGTGCACTTAAAGAGCACAATGGCACACACAGGAAGAACTCCCTAAAAGTATACACTAAATTGCTATCATGGAGTTACCATGGAGAAAGGCAAAAAGGAAAAACTGCCTTGCCCTTTATTATACAACCACAAAAAAGTCAACAAAGTATCAAGCAATCTGTGAAATTGCAGTAGATGTTGGTTTTCATGACAGGTCTTGGTTTGGCGTTTTTTATGGAAGGTTGTTGTATTGAGTTGCAGTTTATTCGATTGATTGAGAAGGTCATCCTGTTTATTGATTTTAATGGATAGTAGCTTCTGTTTGGTAGTTTACTCTTTGGATTCATCAATACAGCTCTTCTATCCATAAAAGACCCAGTTAACTTTTAAGCTAATGAATCAAATCTTGTTTTGTTTACAGAAGAAGCATTTCCTGTCTGCTTATCGGATTAATCCCGTTGCTACAAGTGATTTTTTTGTCCTTTCCCTGAAATTCAATGACTTAACTACTTCACCCTGGTGGTGAGCAGACAGTTTCACAGGGATGGGAGAGGTGAATGGATGTTGAACCGCTAATCCAGGTGGAATTAAAGAAAGGCAACTGTTTGATTATCATATCAAGCAGCTTATACTCTGTATTGACTGAAGAGGGCTGATTTGTATGCACTGTGATGTGTCATCAGGGGCCAGTGTTACTGTCGCCATACCAACTAACGAGAATGTCATTTGAATTCATCGAAATTGGGGATGTTGATATGCAACTGGGTGTCAAAACCCGTATGAGGTTAGAGTTGTACAAGTCCATCATGATGACATTAGTGTGAGTAGGAGCACTAAAAGATACAAGCATACTTTAGTAATGACCACCCACCCCCCCCCCAAAAAAAGTGTAAGTTTTATCCGATAACTCATTTGTTATAAAGATGGTAACGGTAGTAAGCACCCTGCGAAATAATTTCGTCTGAAGTGCTTCCCCATTGATTAGAAATCAATCCAAGTATGAAACAGAGCTGCAGATTGACAGATTTGCTACATCTTGTGATCAGAGGCTATTTTCAGTCCAATAATTGCATGTGTGCATGCAGGGTGCCAGACTAGACTGCATATCGGGTTGTGCAACATTTGGACTGAAAATGGCCCCTAGCAACCATGTGTCCAAAGAAAACTGCTCCCTCCATGTTGGAACTCTCTCCTACACAGCTCTGGCTTGATCAACACAGGCAATGTGCTTTGAGGGGTCTGACTTGTCGTGAAAAAGCTCATTATAAAACTTAAATATATATTATAATAATAATAATTTGTATTATAAATTAGTCAGTGAAATCAATTGAGAGTATATTGTTCCTATGAGTAGGAGTGCAGGTGCTTAACAAATTTCAGTGGAAGTATCGGAGTAGTATGAATTCTGTGCTTTGAAGACCCATTGATTTGTAATTATTCAACCACAAAGTGTGACTCATCAATTGTTGGATAACAAAATGGTGTTAATAGCATACAGGTATGGTAGTCTATTTATTCCTTCATGCAGGCTGGAATTTCCAAGAAAATATTTCCAGGACCACAGGGCTTCTAGTCTGAACTTTCATTTCCCCAGCAATATGGTTTAATAGGTTTTCAGTTTTCCCTGTTTTCAGACACAGGGTTTAGAAGATGTATTTTTATAACATGCAAATTTGTGATATTTTCAATCTTACCAGTGTTGTGTACACCCTTTAAAGTTTTTGCCTGAGTGTTTTTGACACCTTGTTTTAAAAAATGTACAGCCAATTTGGACACCTGTACTAGGCATAATAGTAAAGAAAAACAATCTAGCTATCTCCCTCCAGACTGAGTGAAGTCAGGGGCAGTGTTTTGAAGTCACCCTACTGATCAAACTATTGAATGCCAGAGAACTGTGCAGATTTGCGAACATTATTCTGTCGCAGCTAAGTCTCCCACTATCGTTGCATACAAATTATAGATAAATATGACATCTATCACTACTATCCCCTGATAAAATTTATAGCCGGATATTAAATAGCACTGTTTGGGATACTTAATATTCCACGTCCCCGAGGCGCACATATTTTCAGAGAATTTGGATTCCCTGATTTTGCAAAAATGACAAATAAGCTGGTACAAGTCACACAAGGCAACCGTGTCATATATCACTGAATAAATCAGACGGGCTGAGAGAGTTTGAAGAACCTTGATTTCTTGTTGTTAAAAATTCTGGACCCGACTTATCTGGGGAAACAATGAAGGACACAGACTTGTCATAGGCCTTCTTCTTTCAACAGGGAGACCGCCAAACCATGGAGGTGGTCAAATATAGGGCTAGATAGCTCAGTTGGTGCCTTAGTCTGGAGGTCGTGGGCTCAAGTTCCCCTCTATTCAGTTTCTCTTTTCACACTTTGATTGCTAACCCTGGCAAACTCCCGGGAAATGTCAATTTCCAGGTAAATGGCTACCCTTGTTTGGGAGTATAGTATGCTTAAGCGAGATAACCCAAGGGTTACATTTTGCATTCTGAGTGCTCATTTTCTGCTGGAAAATTACATCAAGTGTGAACCGAACATAGGTTTGTGTCGGGGGTTTAAATTCCCCAGGAGCTTCCTGGGGTTTTATTTCCTTGGAATTAGCTCTGTAGTGTGAATTCAAAGGGCTATAAAGACTGGTCTTTGATTCCGAATGTTGTCTGTGTGCTTTAAGAAGGAGAAGTTTGCAAAGGTTGAGTGAGGCAGAGTGAGCAGGCCTCGGGCCATGGCTCCTTCAGAGCTCCGGCATGGCAAGTATTCTGGAGTCTACTTGGGTGCTATTCATGTTACACATCTACCTGTGGTACTAACTGGTATGGCAAACATGCCGAGGCCAAGCTTCACTGACCTTGACTCTTTTACCTTGTTCTTAATTACCACGTTGAGTTTTCTTATTTATAAAGGCTCTGTACATCCTTTGTAATTACCATAACTATTTTTGGTAAGTTAGTTGTCATTAAACACCTTTACATGCATGACTTGGAGCTAAGAAACTATTTTAAAACAATTTTGGGTTGATCAAAGGAAACTTGACTAGAGCGGGACTGTAACCTGCGACCTCCGAATTAGCATGCCAGCGCTCTACCAACTGAACCATCTACAAACCCTATGTTGATGATTACCCTATTTTGTCAACATCTTTGTTCGGGGTGCCAGTCAGAAGCAATCCTGTAACTGTCTGTCGTATAGCCAGGGATCACACCCAAGTTTACGATACAACCTGGGAAGCGGCCGCAGAGGGATCACCTGAAGGGGAAACACTTTTTATTTCAAACATCAAGTAATAAACCATAAGGAAAACACACTATTTTTTTTACTAGTGTCATTATCAATACAATGGCTATGGATTCGATTGGCTCTGGCTTGGGAACCGTCCATCTGTTTGAGTTACTGGACTTAAAGTGTACATTTTCAAAAATTACAGTTGAAGCTTGAAGCCAGAGCCTAAACCGAAGCCGTAGTTCCGAAAAGGGCCATTCGGTTCCAAAAGTCCTCTTAATATAAGAGGAGGTCCTAGCTCTATGGTATTAATATTATCAGGGATGTGATTTCTCCGTTTTAAACCGGAATTCCGTTTTTTTTGCCCTT
>CM021532.1:17959703-17970380 GCA_010994315.2 Pisaster ochraceus
TTTTCAGGGTTCACATTCACCACGTCTTATCGGATGTGCCGTGAGTAATTCAGGAAGGAAAATGAGGTCTATGTCCAATTTGGAATGAATCCTTGGAAGGCCTTGGGAGCGTTGTAGAGTTGGGTTGGCCTGCTTGTAGGCCAGGGCTGACTCAATGACTTCAGGGCAAACTGCGCTACCCTTCCACCCCCTCTCTCTCTCTCTCTGCATGTGCGACCGGCACATGCCCTGTCATGCTCACGCTACGGTGGGTTCACCACAAGTCGTAACAGCTCTCAGTCACACAGAAATACAATTGTTGATTTAATAGGATCAAGAATATTAGAGGACAGGCATGCAATTTCTCAGCTGATCAGCTGATTTTCAGTCTGTTTATTTTTTGGGGGGGATTTGAGTGCCATAAAAAGCTGAAAAACACTGATAAAATGTTTATGTCAAATTTAGTTTTCTCTTTTTTTTCAATCGTGCAAAGAGTCGTTATTTAAAAAAATTTATTGACTAGCTTTAATGATTATTATGGAGACTTTTGCCCTGTTTTTAGCAACTTTTTAGCAATTTAAGATCTTTGTGGCAAAGATCGCACAGCGCCGCAGGCGCAAGATGGATAACTTGGCTGAAATATGAAATATGCACTGGGCGTCATTTCAGTAAGCAACTCTTTTGATGCAATGATAGATCAGTGTAGACAATGACCAATGCTTATCGAAATGGCGTCATGCCAGGCTTTACTGTCTAACAACAGATAAACTTCCAGTTGTCCAGTTGCTACACGATCTTTGGTTTGCGGTAACGGCATTACAGGCTTTTTTTGAGCTTATTTTTGAGTATGTGTGGTTCTGATATAAGTCTTGCAAGACGGAACAATTCATTTTCATTTTGTGCAATCACAGAAGTATCATCAGTTCCCCTCCTTAATTTGTGCTCAGCTCATAAAACTTGCTGAGCACCAGCTTCTGTTTAACAGCTTTATGAAATTAGGCCCAGATCTTTGCCCTGGCTTGTGTACTTAGTGTGTTATAATTCATAGGTTGTGAGGGCATGTGTCACCCAGAATGCAAACATTACGCATAGGTTACACTATCAAGTTTATTGGAACCCTTTCCTCAAGTCCTTATCAGTAATTTCTTCCCCTACTTCAATTGCATTTTGAAAAGGAGATGATTAGTAATGGACCCCCCCCTTCTTAATCATTAAAGGGAAGTCCATCACAAAATTTGTCATTATTTTGAGCTGCCTTGTCGTTCCAGGGTGTCATGGCCAAGTGGCAAATAAAGCCGTGTTCCCATTGGACTTATACTCAAGTTTTGTGCCCCACTTGGCACTGCTTCTGAAGCATAACCAGGCATTTTCATTTAGGGGATGTAGGACGGGGCAAAGACATGACTTTTAGAGCTGTTTAATGTCTTGAACCATTCATTTGTGCATTTTAAAAATCTCATTTGGGGGGTGGCATTAGGAGGAGGCAGGGATTGCTTACCTAAAGAATGTTCCTGTGGGCACACGCCCTCAATCCATTGCACCACAAGAATGTTTTGCCAGACCACATCATTGTGCCGAAGTACGGGAGCAATCCTACGCAAGTGAAAACGCATATTAGTAATTATTACCGTCCAATGGAATGTTCCGGCGGTCCAATGGAACGGTCCATGGGCACGCACTGAAATACTTATCCAACAACAAAAAAAACGGTCCTACTATCCCGTCTTTTGAGTCGCTCCCTTTTAGCGGTCTTCTTGATAAACTTTCATTCCTTCTTGAGTGGGAGACTTTCTGCGCTTTTTCCGCGTAAATTTATGCCTGCTTAGAATACTTACAAGATGAAAAATACCTCGTATGTCTGCCTCCACCTTGTGCCCCAGTACTTTCCCATTGTTCTTGTCACTAAGAAAATTATGACTAAGAGATATTGAAAGAGTTGTATCGGCTGCTGTTTATCGTTTAATATTAAATATGAAATTTATACCACGGAGGAGGGGAGCTACAGTTTCCACAACAAGCCACTCATTCTGATGAATCATGGTTGAATGTTCGTTTCCTTGGTAAGGGATAACGATTTTCCGATTCTGCAAAATGCCAACATCACCTTCACAAATCACCAACAGGCCCCAAACCCCAAAACACTCTGTTTACAGATTTCAGTTTTACCACTGAAATTTATAGACTGAACATTCCACATGTGATTTGAGGCTGTGCATGTTGTAATGATTTATCGTCGTGTCACTGCAAAAAATATCTCCTAAATTAGTTCTTACGTTTCGTGCAAGTTTAAAATTGTCAAAATTACGTTATCTCGCTTAAAGTAGCCCGGATGTACATACAAAACAAGTACGTACAGAGATATGACATTTTTGCACAGAGCATTTTTGTGCGAGAGATTTTTTTGCAAATTGACATACAACGTTTTTGCACTGTTGCGACGATATGTCAGGCCTACTGTATGCAATAATACCATGTGTAGGTTGTTTATATAACAACTTCTATTGCTACTGAACATATTCAGTCCAAAACAAAATCAACGACTTGCAAAAATATAACTTGCAAACCGCAAATGGATAATCACTGGCTCTACTTGGTGGAGAGTCTACTTTAGGGTTCTGGGGAGTGGAACCTGAGGCTGTCAACTTTAGGCATTCAACTTTTCACCTGGGCCCCATTTCATGGCTCTGCTTACCGCCGAAGTCTGCGCTTGCGATCACCATTCTCCGCTTACGTCAAATTTCTGCGCTAGCTGTGTAAGCGAAGAATGCCTAGTAATGTGGAGTACGCATGCGCACAAGCAAAAATTCTCTGCTAACCCGTGAAACCTGCTTGACGTTAGCGAATAGTTCCCTGCTTCCGTAAGCGCCGATTCTTTGCTTACGATAAGCAGAGCCATGAAATTGGGCCCTGATCAGTTGATTGCAAGGCCCATGACACCTTCCCTTTAAAGTCATGAAACAGGATGTGCGAATCTAAATGAAATTTGATCTTGGTAATCTGAAATTAAAGGAGCTACGGAGTCCCTTGGGTAACGGGGGCATGACACTCGCCAGACGCATGGACTCCTGGCTGCATCACCACGAGGACTCCTCCAGGGAATGTCAGCTACTCCTGGGGAGGAAAATGATACAACAAGTTTAAAATTATGTGTAAAAAATTGCACTTTTCTCATAGCAGTTTTAGGGTAAGCATGTCAGCACCTTGACCTGGTTTGTGTAAAGTATAGATTTCATTTTTGAAAGTTGCTGGATCACTTTAGTTATTGTACAAGCGTGACTGGAATATAAAAAATGTCTACATAAAAGTTGAGTTCTGATAGGAGTGGTCTCTTTATCAACCAATGCTTATTATGCTAGATATAAATATTTAATGAACTTGTAAAATATTTGAAAGTCTCTCAGCCTCTTATAATCAGATCAAAAATATTTGTGTAGATTTTTGGAAAGTTGCCCAATGTAGTTACCTTACATGGCTCAGTTGCATAAAGGTCCCGTATCAACCAAGGCTAATTTTGCTAAATGTAAACAAATATTCTAAAAAAATAATTTTTTTAAAAGGTTCTCAGTCTCTTGTAATCAAATCAAACATATCTGCTGAAAAATAAACTTCTCTTTCTTTCTACTCTCCAGGAAGTAGACTATAAAAATTAAAAAATTGCCCATCCAAAATAAAAAATACTCAATGAACAGGCCAGACTTTATCTTGGAAAAGAGTGTTTGTGCGCAAATATTTAGTTGTTCTTTAAAAAGAAACTTGGTAAACAAAACCAAGTTTCCAGTTTTGGCAATAAATACTTGATTTTGGAATGGTGCATCACATTTGTATAATCTTGTGTTCTTTGTGTGAAAATGACACCAAACAAATGTTATGCTGGAGCTATATCTTTATTAGCAATGTAGAGGAGAAACTCATATTTTTAAGAACAGCAGAAGGGCATTATTTTACATGGTTAGTTTCACTTCTAATTGTTATAGTTTTAGGTTATTTTAAATGTTTTTAATTTTACTATGGCTGAGGAGATAAGGTACATTTGCATCAACTGGTTATATTTCCACCACTATGTTTGTAGTAATTTAAATCAATTTTGAAACAAAAACGCTCCATAAAAACTGTTGTGTACGAATTTGATAGGATTATGATTTATTTCAATCTACTTCTTAATAATGCTACGGATAAATTGTACAAAATATAAAATACATTGCACAAGATAAAAAATACAGGAACAATGGAAAAACATGGACAGGGCAAGCCTGGGGAGGGAACAACATTCCTATAAAACAAAAGGTTATGCCCATATAAATTTTTTTTTAAATGATCCAATTAAACTGGCATTAAAAAAATGTAACAGACAAGCAAACACCTCAACAAGTTATCAAACAAACAACATATAAATCAAATAAAAAATGAAAATGCTGGTAAAAATCAAGAAAAATAAAAAAGAAACAATATAACACAAGTATAAGAACCTAAATCAAGGAGCAAAGAGAGTGTATGCCATTGGTATTTACTCACAAAATTAATGACCATAAAAACTTACTTGGTAATAAGCACTGCAGCTGTTGATAATGTATAATATTTTTCACTTCTAAGAAATGTGGTTTTAGAGAAAAATTGTCAATCTGAGAAATTGTTGTGCATGAAACATTTCTCAGATTGTGTATAGGGCCTGCAGATTATTCTTCCTGCGTGAACATGACGGCTCCAGATGTTCAGTGATATCTCAAAAATACTACCACCTTTTGAATGAACTTTTCAACAGTAAGTTTTATTGTAGATATTTTCATTTGTATAGGATTAAAACAGTGGATTGGTTCCAAAAACCAAAGTTATAATTTGCCTTTAAATCAAGGAGAAGACTGTTGACCCTTTTTTAACAACATGCTAAAGTTGGTCTGAGACAAATCGATGGGAAGGGAATTCCTCAAGACTGGTGCTCTGTGGAAAATTTTTTTTTCAATGAGCTATACACCTGGAAAAAGACATTCTAAAAGTGGGACGGTCTCTGTGGGAGTAAAGTTGCATTAACAGGTGTTGTCTACTCAAGTTTGACTGAAAATTTTAGAAATACGTGTCAAGAGAGCAAGGGAAAGCATGTTCCAAGAAGAACTTCTGTATCTTAATTCTACATAGAAATGTTGACCTTGTTTAAAACTTCCAAGCATTTTGTAGCCTTCAGCAAGGGTGTAAAGAATTAAAAACAAACCCAAGCCTTGTTGATAATGGATGGCAGTGTTTATGTGCCTGTAATTATTCATTTTGGAGGTCTGTTTATATTTGTGGCTGGAATTTCACCCGAATCCGGCATGAATTTCGGTTGTGTTTTTGGAAAAGTTGTGAAATTTGGCATAGTACATTAGGAAAGATTGATGGGCAAAGTTTCGATTTTGGCCCAGTTTCTGTTTATAAAATTAAACGTCTGCCCACTTGTCATAGCTGTTGTTTTCTGTTGTTGTTAACACCAATAGTTTCTTTTCTTTAAAGGAATCCAGTCGCTGTGCCTGGGTTGTGTGATACTTACTGCCTGAATCCTCCAAAGTTACCCAAATTCTCCAGTTGAATTTGAAGGATTAAGGAAGGTTAGGGTAAACACATTTGTAAAATGATGTGTGGCCCATATAGACTGAGTTGGAAAGCTGGTTCAGCTTATCTTGTATATTTCTCGTTTGTTTCAGTCAATTTTTTCATGGATGTTTTTATGAGTAGTAAACCAAGCTCTAGTGTTACAAAACTGTTTATGAGGGATATATTGCTTAACTTTTTAAACTTCACCTAATTGCCCAAGAATAACAGGAGGGGACCAATCACAAGCATGATCCGTTATATTGCATTTTGACTGGTAACCTGGAATAGCGATAAAGGGAAAGTTCTTTGTTGTTTTTTGGACGAGTAAATTAACAACAGTTCTCTAGTTTTCAGTATACCATACAGCCAACCTGTAAATACCTCACCAAGTTGGTCATGACATTCACGTTTATATGAACAATGAAAAACAGTTCCTGTTTTTGTGTTTGTTCATGTAAGGTTTATTGGAACTGTGGCAACTGAAATAAGCAACAGTTAATTGGTGTCTTAAAAGTGGTATTTTCTTGAGTTTGAGAGTATTTCAGACTGACTTCTTTGGCAGATTGGTACTCATCTTTTGAATCAGTGAGCTTTCAGAGTGAACCTAGTTGGCCCTTTTTTTGTCTTTAAGCAGTACATTCCTGTGCTCAGCATATTTGTTTGCTCCAAAGCAGCTCTGTGACATTAGGGCCTTGGCTTGATGCTCCAGCAATTTACGCTGATTAGGATCCGTTCAAGTGGTCAGCGGGCATTAAGCTCAAACTATTTCTGCTTATCCCCACAGACACCGCTAAAAACAACAACAGTATTTCCTCCCCTGAGAGGTGGGGAGCTGAGAAGAGAGAGGGGGGGATAATCAATGCCAAGAGGGGGGTGTCAGGACTGATTTGGCCCAAGCGCTTATGGGGACCTGGCAGTAATTTAAAGAGCCCCTCCATGGGCGGAAAACGGGCTTGGTGTCTCAGGAAAGTGCAATTGACAAGCATTGGCGCTAATTTCCCATGAGCTGCTCCACCAATTAGGTGAAATGTGAACATGTTTTTATGGCGGGACTGTTTTTCTGTGGGAGATGTAAGGGCTTTGAATTAGAAGTGATGGTCACGTGGGTTGTAATGACTGTTTTTCATGTTGTTGGTCTTTCTTTAACGTACACCCATGATTTGCTCAGAGGAAAAGTTGTGTTTTGTTGTCTTGTTCCCTCTATTTTTTTCCACTTTCAAGGCGCCCAAAAATAAACCACACAGATACTTATAATGACATCATGTTTGGAAGTTGGAAGCAATTTGATTAATTATGGCGCAAAATGGCTGAGTGGTCTGGTGCATGCACCAGACTCAAGTTCTGGCGGTTAGAAAGTCATAGTATTTGGGTTTGAATCATAATTGTGACACTGGTGGTCTTGAGCAAGACTCGATGATTGAGCAAGACACAATAGTTGCTTCTCTTAACCTACTATTATTATACTATTATCGTGTTACAGAAAAGGAGGAAAGACACACATTTTTACTGTAAATTCTTTTTGTACAAAGAGAGTTTGGATCAGCATGGATATTGGATAAGTTTCAACAGTTTGAGGTTGGAGGTAACCACGTCTTTAAACTTACTGGGGGAAAAAAACAGTTTCAGTCTGAAAGCTAACTGTTTGTAAATGAGATAGCAGTACCAATCATGTCAAGAAATGTTTTCATCTGAAATATTGTGAAACCTGAGAAAGAAGTATTTGAGGACCTCTAAAATCATCGTTGTTTTATTCAATCAAAATAAACACCTCTCTGAAATGTATTGAATCTATGAATGAGCAACTGTTTTTCATTGTTTTCATAGTGGAATGTTCACAGATTGGTTTGTATGGTGTGACTGTAAACTAGAGGATTAAAATTAAATTGCTCCAAAATTAAAACCAATGATGTAAAATACCTTATAAACCTTAATTGTTAAATACTCCAGAGTCTGACAATCCCTTTAATTCATGGGAAGAGGCTTGACCATGATTGCTGGTCCATTTCTGCAACTGTGGACCGAAAAGGACCTCATCAGTAATTGATCACTCTCTATAGGTTTTGACAAACTTAAATTTCAGACGGGCAGGAAAAACCAACGATTCATATTACATTCAATTGCAATTCATTTTTTGAAATTGGCCGATATGTGGCTCTCTGTGTGTAGTGTTCGACCCCCCCCCCCTTCTCTCTCGCTCTCTATATGTATGGAATGAGAAATGGAATATTGCTCGCCCGATATTCCCTCAATGCAAGTCTCGAACCTGTCATTTACGCTACCAATTTATCTAGTGTTTCAGGATTAATTTATAGTCGTGACAGGTACATGGTGATGCTGACTATCTGATTGCATTTATTGGCTCTCTGGGCTATCCGCCCCGGCACTGACATTCTCATTTCATTCGCGCTGCCGATATGAGCCACACTACTGTTGCCTAGCTAGCCAGCCCAGGCAGCAGAATTCAATTGCTTTCAATAATACACAAAACAAAATATTACCCATTGACATTCGCCAGTCAACGCTTGCATTCGATGAAACTTTAGCCTGAAACTTTTCCTTATTATCAGAAGCTTTAATTACTTTAGTCTATGCTGGAAGCTGTTTTATTAGCGAACATTTTGCACTGGTTTCAGGAGAGGAGTTCAACTTTGGCAAGCTTCCTGTTTGGAATGTACTTCTTTTTATTAAAGGGCATGCTATATTCTCTATTAAGTGTTGAAGCATATATTTTGAAGTCTTAAAAGCTACAGTTCTAGCACTTTATGTGTGTGAAGTTTCTTGTAAAAACAGTGGATTCTGTCAGGCACTGGATGCGCCATTGAGCCTGTGTAGCAACCCACTAAGGATTAGTTTATATACAAAATAAAACACTAATACAGAACAACAATGTGTTTCAACTTTCCACTGCAATGTCTTGAATCTGCTACACTGTTGCATTCCACTTTTTCCTGTAAACAATTTCTGAAAATGGAGGGAAAAATCCTCAAGTTCTTATGTTTTCAGCGTGTGGGTTCGGTTTCTGGTCATTGACCTTGAGCAAGACATTTTGTTTTGTCCTTCATATGGGATAATCAAGCAGTAGGTTCTGTGTTAGTGTAATGCATGTAAAAGAACCCAGAAAACTTTTATCATTAAGGGAAGGGTTCTGTATCCCATAGTTTCATTCGAAAAAAACATGATCTTGTTTGTGTATGGCCTAAGATGCATGGTGTAATAATGTTTCAGTTGCGCAAGTCCGAAGTGTATATAAGAACATAGATTCGTAAAATAAAGTTGTTGAAGTCTGTCACTGAGTTTGAGTACTCATACGTCCCTACTACATACAACAGGTTTGCCTGGTGTTTCTGGCACGGTTTGCAGCAGATTGCACCTGCTCACTTTGTAAAACCTTACAAGGTGCATCATAAAATGGTCTCATTAAATTTGCAGATAGCGTTGCATAGCTTTTGTAAAAATATGAGCCCTGTAGTCACCTGTCAGGTGTAGAAAAAACAGTATATAAGAAACTGCGTAGGATTTAGCAACATATTTATGTTTTGTTTTTTTGTCTTCTTTTCTACAGCCCAGAACTACATTAAAGACATGCTTGGAAAACAACAAAGAAATAAAACAGTAAGTGATAAAATGGATTTCTCTCCTTGTTAAAACTATTTTTAAAGATGCGGAACTGCAGACCTTTCACGTGTAAAAACTCCATGCACAGACCTCACACTGTCTGCCCATGGTCTGCAATTTTGCGAAGTCAAAATGCAAGTAAAGAACCACTCACACGTTGCCTAAAGTGTGCACTCACACAGGGGATGTGACTCCCAAAATGGTGTAACCCAAATGGCGTAACCAGAATTAATTGTGGGTAATAATACCAGTTATAAACCATCTACATACTGTACAACTAGAAACTATATGGATATTTCATACAGTATGGATTACATATAACAATGAAAATACTTAAAAACACCCAAATAAAAGGTGTAAAATTATTACAAACACATAAACAGAAAAATTAGTATACAAAAGGTTAAAAGTGTAGAATAAACGGTTCACCCCTACCAATGCCCATTGAAAAACCATTAAACTTCAACGACTATGATCCCCAATCACTTGTAGCTGTAGGTTTTTCACCCTACGAATTCATTAGGGACCACTCTGATGCTGGAGGATAAAATAGCCAGGTCCCTTGTGTGCAACTCATCTGTGTAATCCAAGTTGTGCATAGGGAATCAGACGATGATTGCTGCGTGATTAAGGTCTCTATTGATATTTTTTCATGTGAGACCCTTGAGTACTTTGAGGTGACTGGTTGGACTGACAGCCGCAGTCAACCAGATATTATATTGATTGTTTTCACAGTACACTTGCTCCCCTCTCCCGAGTTGATTGAGTCCCCATACCTGCAGTGCAAGCTCCACTAGTACTCATGTCTGTTTTGATCTTCATAGATGCCCAATGATTGTCTTTCTGTCTGTTTATGAAGTAAACTATGTTTTTCTTCTGCGGTTAAATACTTTTTATCGCAACTACAATTATAGTCACTAGCTAGCAAAAATGGTCAAGAGGGCTTTTGGCTCGCCCAGCCTTCAAAAACTTAAACAGTGCTATGGACCGGCCTGTTGTGCAAAAATAGTTCTGTGGGGCTAACCTGGCCTTTAAATTGGTTAAATAATCTAAAGTGCTTTGGGCCAGCCTGGCATGCAAAAACAAGTTTTAAATGTTGTGGCCAGCCATGGCATGCAAAAAATAGTTAAGAGTTCTGTGGGTTTGCCTGGCCTATGAAAAATTGGTTAAGCTAGAGTGATGTGGTCTGGCCTGGCCTGCAAAAACTAGTTAATAATGCTGTAGTCTAGCCTGGTGTGCAAAACCTAGCTATTAAAGAAAGCTGTGGCCAAGCCAAGCAAGGCGGGCACAAATTAGTTAAGAGTGCTATGGCCTAGCCTGGTGTGCAAAAACAATAATTAGGAGTGCCTTGGACTAGCCTGACCTGCAAAAAACTAGTTAAGCTACAGTTCTGTTGGCTAGCCTGGCCTTCCAAAACTAGTTAAGCTAGAGTGCTGTGGGCTGGCCAGGCTAGCCTGCAAAAGCTAAAAGCTAGAGTGCTGCAGGCTAGCCTGGCCTGCAAAAACTAGTTAAGCTAGAGTG
>CM021532.1:17974171-17995182 GCA_010994315.2 Pisaster ochraceus
ATGATTTTGAACCGAATTCTGAAATGTACGGGGAGCCAGTGAAGTTGATGAAGTTGATGAAGTATTGGTGTGATGTGGTCATAACAGTGTTAATGTTAGCAAAAATTAAGCTTCCGATGTACTTACATGTAGTCTCTTTGAACCGAGGTACACCTCTGGTGATGTTGGTATTTTTGATAAACGTGCTGCCTCTATAAATTTTTTATGATATGATAATTTTTACTATTAAGGATAATTCAAAGGTTGACATACAATATTGGTTTGTTTGATTTGGCAGTGTATGGAAGATATTGAGACCCTCAAGTCTAAAAACAGCACCATGGAAGATAGCATCGCTATGCTGAAGCAAGAATACGACATCCTTAGGTAGGTAAGCACCTTCTATGCACTCCATCTCTCTCCCTCTCTCTCTAACTCCTGTCATAAATTCACCCAATAAATAGCCAACCGTGACGGTCTGCAAAAATGTGTGGTTTTACATTGGCTTCTTTTTGTTTGTTTGTTTGTTTGTCATAATGTTGTTGTATCAGATCATTGGATTTTCTTTGTTGTTGTTGTCATCGATTGTTTTGTTTTGTTTTTGGGGGTTTTTTTTGCAAATTTTTTTGGAACAGGATTTTTAAAACCTTAAGAGGTCAATCTCCTCTTCTCAATGTTTTGTTGCATCTTTTTCATTTTTTTTTTCAAAAACAATTATTTAACTTGTCAGATATTGTATGTTGGCCCAGTGAGTAGGAAATGGTGAGCATGCTCACATATTCTCAAGTTATTTTGTCCGGCAGGCCTATGCTGTTTTTGCATTCAATGTCCATTAGCAGCAGATGAAATTGAAACTATGCTGTTTTGCATCATTCAAGTTAGAATATAACCTCAAAATAACTTTACATCCCGACCATGAAATTCAATATGTTCTTTATTTTCGTATTCACTATGTACAGTAAATGGCTGGCACTCCATTTTTACATCAGGGTATGTGTGTAAATGTACCACCAAGTGAATGATTTGTAGTCCCTTGGTTGTCCTCAACACCTTATGTTACAAAACCATCCCAGATGTTTGTAGATGAATGGAAGCATAGCGAGCATGTTATGTATGAGCAGGGTGGAAGGTAGCCATTATGGGTAATAGGCTAGTGTTCCTGAAATATGGTTGGCATTTGTTAACCACAGAGACAGTTATAGAAAATCAACTACTGCAAACTTGTGAACTTTTTGCTATCCCCGCAGCATGTATCCCGGAAACTCCACCCCCACTCCCTTAACCCTGAGTCCTAGCATATTGCTTATTGCACGATTTTCCTTTCCTCTTCCCCCTCCCCCACCCCTGACATCCCTCTCTATATAAAGTCTGCCATGAGATGAATGAGGCCGACATGAGACAATGAGACTAGAATCCCCCTTAATCTATGACTCACAATGAGCAGATCAGCAGCTTTATACACCCACTGTCTTTTTGGCAGCAATTCTTATATGGACCTTGAATGTGTTTGAGATTTACCAGTATTAATTGAGCTACTGCGGAAACATGCAAAGCTGCATTCGGGGTAATTTGTCAGACAGTCAGAGTGAAGGATGTTGTAGTACAATGCAATTAGCTCAATACTATCATTGTCTGCTTACACCTAAGACCAAGTTTGCTCATCGACCATTTGTCAACTAGTGGCTGATATTAACTGGTACGTACTTATGCTTAAAAACATGTGTTGGGGTACCAGACATTATCAGCCTTGAGTCGACAAACGGTCTGTGTAAGCACTTTGCCCATGTGTGCATGCAACTGCATTAATTTTGGCTACAAAAACCCACAAAGTTTTTACGGCGCACACATTTACGAGAACAATGAAATGTTAGCCTGTTTCTGCAACCAAGCATCCCCAAAAGTCTCAGTCAGCCCTTGCTTTCTTCAGCCCCCCCCCCCCCGAAGAAAATCTTATACCAACAAACAATAACAAGAAAAAAGAAAAACTATAACCTGGACACCTTCATTGATAAGTGGGATACCTCTGTCCTCTATTGTTCCTTTGCTTTATAAAATCCTTTGTGGAGTAGTGTTGTTCCCTTCGTTTGAGTGCCCTGTTTACACAAATATGCATACACAGGTATGCATGCCCACATGTTTGTCAACCTCGCATAAATCAAGGACTTCTCTTTGATCTTCCACTATTTGGACTGTTTTTGTTTTATTGGCAACCCCATTGGTTTTATACACAAAAACAAACTGAGCGCATCCTCAGTCCCTCCAACCACTGGAATCACTTCTGTTAAAAGTCCTCCTTGTCAACAGGTAGACACATTCACAAACACCTTTGCTGCCCCCTGGACAATTATCTGCAACTGAAGTCAATAAAAAAATAGGGGGGAATCCAATTTCCTTAAAAAACAGCTTTCTGCATTTGTGTGTTGTGGTATCTTGTTGGGGGATATGCATGTGCGATAACTGCCAGAATTACTTTGAAAGCTGTACTTGTATCCAATGCCCTCTCTCACCTGTACAATGTTGCAGCTATTTTCCAGATGTGCGTGGAGCAAAAAGCAGTGAATGGGGACGCAGGGTACTTCTCTAATTTGTATACTAAAATGTTCCAATAATTATGACCATGATGGTGGGCGTCAGGTGTGGGATTATAGTGATAAGGGAACAGGACAATATCAACAGAAGACCAATATGTCATTTTTCATTTTTATTCAAAAGTCCACAGAGTACTGGTCATGGACTTAAGATTGTTCTGAAGTTGTAGGAAGTTGGTTTAGTAGATAGGTTTGTTGTGAACACAACATTGCCCGGGAGGGAAGATGCAAATTACTGTGGTTACAAAAAGGAAATTTTCCCCTAAGAACAGTGTCCTGAATTGTTTTGAAAAATTCTATAGTGTTGTGATGTTTTGGGTGATCACTGCCACAGTTGATGGGAATCATGTGCAAAAGATGATGTGGAGAACAAATTACTGTGGGGACATGCATTTAAGTGTCTCCACAAGAACAATGTCCCGGATGTCTGTTTTGCTCAAAATCCCAGCTGAGTGTGGATGACCATCACATCATGCCAGTCGATCATCTAGAGTGTACTTCTAGAGCTTTGTGTGTCAGTCTGTCTGGTGAATGCAGCATCATGAAGCTAAAGTAAAAACAGATGTGTAGATCAGACATAGTTCAGACGTATTACAGTCTTGTGTTGCGTCGCATGCGTATTGTTCATAGAGTACAACGCCATGGAGTAAAGGGTGATTACACAAGTGACAAACGTTGTGTTTTTGAAATTAAAGCCTGCTGGGGCAGAATCTTCATTGTCAAGTCCAAGTCTTGAGTCATAAAATCTACGTCTGAAGAGTCATGAGTCACTAGAAAAAAAGAGAAGAAGAAAAAACGAGACTGAGTCCAAATACCATGAAAGTCATTTTAAAGGGGAGCAACATCAGTAGTTTGATTGGGGAAGGCATTGAGGAGTTAACTGCAGATATGCGGAATCCAGGCTCCTCCTGAAGACGGTGTTATTTGCTGTTGCAAGAAGCCCTATAAATGTACTGTGTGTTTGATATGTTTGGGTGACCTTAGAGCTAGTTTTTAAGGATGAGTAGGCTGGTCATTGTTCTCCATCAATCCATCGGAAGACTCCCAAACAATAGGGGTGATGCAGCATGGATGCTGCATTCCAACGTTCCAATTGTGCGGGAAGTGGATCTGTTTTCTTGTGGTTGAGTAAATACTTCCTGTGCTCATTTCTAAGATTTCATGGAGAAGAATAGATAAATAATCAGACAAAACTGTTCCCACCATTTTAAGTCACTCTGTAGGCAAGTCACTGCTCAGGTTATTCTAGACAGAGAAGCAATTTTTATTGATTGAAATTTTCCTTTGTATGACTTAGTATAAAAACACTCAATAAGGACAAATTTGAGGAAATATTTACAGGGTGGTTGGATGGTGTGTTTATTGAAAACTAGAGTATGATAAAGTCATTTACTCTTCCAAAAACCAATGATGTAATGAAACTTTAGTGCATGATAACAGTTGGTAAAGAGCAAAGATTGTATGTGCCACATGGCCCAGGATGGCAACTGGAGCTCTATCTTTTGTTAGAATGTGAAGTACGGAATGGGCACTATTTTTGTAAGCAAAGGTTTCATTATAGCATTGATAGCAATGGTCATTGTCTGCACTGATTGATTGTTGCATCAAAAGAGTTGCTTCCAGTATCTACTTCACATTCAGCCTGAGTTGCACATCTCGCGCCTCTAATGCTATGCTCTTTTGTATGGAAGGTGGTGCCCGTCATCATCATAAATTTCAATGTCTTGTTTTCTTTTTAAAGAACTATCATCCAAAAAAGTTGTGGCTGCAACCGATGGTATTATTCTTGCATGTGTTGACATACGATTGAAACTATATCGTTACCCATGATGTATCAATTCATTTAAAGGAAAACCTAGATATGATGCCCTTGTGGGGAAAGATGGACCTAGATATCACCCCGGGGGACTAATTCATAATGCTAAAGCTAGCACAGGAATGTACTCCATATTGTTTACATTGATTCAGATGATTGACTTCGACGGAAATAACTGATTTTGCTTGGGTTGCGACAATGGGTATGGCTTGATTAAGCCCCCCTTTTCTCCATCGAAACCCCACTTTCTCTATGCTCGGGTGGTTCTCAACAGTCTGGCAGTTCCATAGTTTAGTTCCACCTGTTGCTCAATTTGTCTCATTTTACCAAATGGGTGTGAAAGAAGGTTGTATCTAGGGTGTTTTGTCAGTTTGATTCATTGGTATGTTGTTTGTTTTTTCTTTGGCACGCAGGCGGGAGTTTGGTTTTGGGAAAAGAGAATAGCTCACGATGAGTCGAGGTTAAGTCTAGAAAAATCCTCCCCTAGAAATATTTTAGTGGCGCTGAAACTTTCAACTAATGCTGAGGTCTTTATAATCTCAGACCCAATTGTCTGGGCTTTTCACAAGTTTTTAGAGTTAGAGAGTTTAAAAAAAGCTTTTAGTCAGAGTGTTCCTGTCTTCTTCTCCAGAAGAGGGTCATAGCACGCCGGTTAAAACATTGAGCAACAAACTGGCTCTTAGTGGTGAGACATCTGCTGTAGAATGGTGGGGGTTGTTGGTTCGAATCCCATCCAAGTAGTATGCCTGTTGATTTGTTTCCACAGGATCAAGGACTCTGGAAAACTGAGTTAACAGTTCTTATCACATAAGCGTAAGGGGAAATCAAAATAAAAAGAACACATCGGCTCTACTCAGATCCAATTCCAACACTACTCACATGGTGCGACTGCAAACTGTACTTGTACTACCACAATGCATTGCTTCAATATTTACATTTGTTACCAACAAGTATGTAACTTTTTCTTTTATTTGTAGTAACATGGAATGCAACCTTGGACCACCTTGATTTCACCAATTTTGCCAAAGAGAAACTTCCGACAACAGAAAAGGCTTGTAACACCAGTTGCAGCATATCATGGTCTTCCAGTTAAAGAAAGGAGAAACTGCCAACAAAAAAAGCCAATCAAATTTTAATGGTCTTTTTTTTTCAGCACAATGTTTGGATTTTTGTTTCTGTTAGAAGTTAAGTTTTGTATCAAAGGCCACACTTTTGTTTTTGTTTGATCGACATAATTGTCAACATTGGGATTTAGTTGAAAATTGTATGATCAAGCGTTTTCACCCCATGTTTGTGTTTTTGTTTTTTCTCGTCAAAACGTGGATCACCATATTCTTACAAAATATTGCTGATTTTTTTCGCTGTCGATGGTTCTAACTTTTTTTAACATTAGGTATTTTTCATATTTTTGTCAACCATAAATATATTTTCAACATTTCACTTTGAATTTCCTTCAAGATTTTAAACTTTAAAGATTCAGTGTATTTTCACAAAAGTTATTTGTGTAAACAACTTATGACTTGTTTTAATATTTCCAATGTAATGTTTTCTTATTAGTTTCAATATGATTGAGTGAGTTGTACTTTTTGGCCAAGTCCTAAAAACCAGTGTAAAACTGTATAAACATAATGTACACAGTTGTGTAAATTGGGATCACAAGAGGGCGCTCTTTACTTTTTCTACTGCTTCAAAGACCAAAATAGTCCCTTCTTGGTGTGTTTTTCCCTGTTTGCAACAGTGATTTTGAGTAGCTTTTCTAATAAATGGAAATGCACAAGTCTATCTATACCCTGTCACTCTCATTTTGGTCACACTCATTTCAATGGAAGTTAAACAAGATGGCTGATGATGAAGATACACAAATCCTTCTATCATTTTCATAGTGTAAATAAAATAGTCTCCACTATCAGTCCTTTTTTTGTTAAATAATCTGATTTTGAGCGCTGCATTTCAGATCAACATGGTATCGCATCTCAATTTTAAAAATGTTTTTATTACTGTTATTTTTTTAGAGAGCATATTATACATGTACGCATTTAAAGAAAGAAATTGTATGAATGCCAGGAAATTTCTATGCAATAAGACGAGCAAAAAGGTGTTGTACGATATTGAAATAATTATAAATCTTTAGTTCGGTAATCATGGTGTAGGATTGAGACAGGCTGATTTGTAATCAGTTGCCTAATAATAATATGTTGACTCTGAGAGTGTGCAGGACAATGTAAAATCAGCGCCCAGTTTCTAGGCTCTGTTTAAATACTGTAAGCTCAACAGTTGGCTTGTACGGTGGAAGAAAAATCCACATTAACTGTACAGCTAAACAAGGGACTCTCACTTGTTCTTGGGCGTACTTAATGTTGCCAAACATTTTTTGCTGAGGCATTTACTGTAAACCTTTGGCACTAACTCTGAAGGTGAAGGAATATGACTGTAAGCGGAGAATTACTCGGTAAGCAAAGCCATGAAATTGGGCCAAGTTTATTGCTTTATAATGTTAGCTCTGTGATGGGACAGTACACCATTGATAGACATAGTAAGGATTTGTAGTTATCACACCCCCAAGGGGGGGGGGGAGTTAACCAGTTTAAATCTGAAAATCCATTGATTATAAAGTTAATTTCACTCACAATCCTCGAGAGAAAAAATAGCCATCACACTATTGAAGAGGAAGATTCACCATGGCGCATTCCAATACCTGCAAATAAGCCAATATGACTAGGTACAAAATCTGACAAGTTGCGCACTTTTGTTGTTGTTTTCACTGAAACATGACCACCATTTTGATGAGATTTTTACATGTTGGTACCAGAGCCGTGTATTGAAAGAGTTGCGACAACTTAGAAACCATTTTGTGTCAAAAAAGGCATGGGCGAATAAAGGGTGCCAGACTAGTCTGCCCATTGGAGTTTGTACTGTGGTGTGTTTGTTGAAAACTAGGGGATGGAAATTTATTTACTGTTCCAGAAAACAATGATGTACTGTCCTCTTCAATGAGAGCATGATTTCAAAGTTATACTTATCACTTTGGTGTTAGACTTATTCGACTACTAATTATCTTGAGAAACGTTATGCCTAGTTTTGGTTTTTATCTTTTTGATGCTCAAAACTAGGTTAAGCCCCTTTCCCTAGCTTTATGGAAAATGGTAGGAATATTTGAAAACACTTTTTGGGTGTACATTAGTTTGTAGAACATTATTTTTTATTACCTTATTATCATAGAAGTATACTTTCAACCTTGAGTCTCAATCCCAAATATTATTTGATTAGTTTCGACAATTGGTGCTCATACTTTTATAAAAGGAATTTTTTGATAATCACTGATTCTGCTGTGACTTTTTGCTACACCGTATAAATTTGCCATAAAAAAGGGCTAACTTAAGAAGTTATTTATTTTCAATCAATTGCTAGAATGATGATAGTTGTTTAGTTTGATAATCCAGCAAAAAATTTGTGTTGTACCCTGGCCTTTTTATTTATATGTTTAAGGAAAACATATCACTATATAATCAAAAATACAACAAATGAATTTAGGATACTTTATCCAGGAACTGGAATGTGAGACATTTCATGACACGTGGTGGCAGCAGAATTATTACCAGGTAAATCCATCATTCTGGGGAGTGTGCAAATGCTCCCAAAGCACGTAAATTATGAAAGTTTACATGGTGCATTTACCTCTTCTGCCCTCTAGTGTCAAGTCCCAAAATTGAGAGAATATCATTAATAATTAAATTATGCATACCCTTATTTTGCTTGTGTTTTTGTTTTTGGCAAAAACTTAATTTCATAATACATCACAGAATTATTTATTAATTTTTCATTTATCTAACATTGAAATTTTTGCATATTTACATAATTTGTAAATATTCACCACTGTATGGCAAGTCTATTTATTAACTGCTAATCTTCGTCCATTTGTTTATAAAATGTAATTTGTACATTTTGTTTCTCAATCCAAGATGTTTTAAAACTTGCAGAGCGCATCAGCACCAAATAAAAATTTAAAAAACAGCTACTAACCACAAATTTGCTTAGCTCAGAAACAACTTGCTTAGAAAAATTAGGTTACCAGCTAATTATTATGTAATGTACATTTCTCCTTGAGTGGTCCCCTGCTTTAAATTGCTAAGCATGCTGAAGTTGCTTGGTAAGGTCGTGAAACTGGGCCCCAAGAAGTTTCTTTGTAGAGAGTCTGAACTTGAACTGTTTTGTTTTGAGAAGCTTCTTTATTCCACTCAGACTTTTGTGTTTATAGTGTGAAAAATGTTGAGCTTTTAATGTGAGTCGTGTTTAAGATCAGCAACATCAAAATGATTTATATTAGGCACCAGAATTTAAACAAAGTTTCATGCAGGGTGTTTCCAGAGATTTACTCTTCTCAACAATTATTACAGGTGTGGTACGTCACTATTTTTTTTTTTTTTTACTTTAGAAAAAGTTAGGTTTAGAATAATACCTTCATTGTTGGATAAAGGTGTTGTTTTTTTAAGTTGGTAATATTGTTATCCTCATTGAACTTGTACTACTGCAGTGTGCATCAACTGAGATCTGTCTATTGATGTAACATGACGAATCGTTGTAACTTGTATCCCTAACTTTAGGTACCCAGTTGTTGTAACTTTATCCTCACCTGAACTGGAGGTAAGCATGTAAGGAATTGTAACTTCCAAGCCCTTGCACAGTTGTCAACGATTTGAAATTTTTCCCACCATGAACAAATAAGTGGGGCATGTCCTTGCAGTGAGCTAGCCCTAAATTCCCAAATCCTCTTCAGTTTTATTCAGGAAGTTGCCTGATTTTGTCTGACTGTGCTTTATATCATTGGTCAGGTATACCGATATTATCAAAGTTCAAACATTGAGATTTTGTTTTACCATTTATTGAAGTATTTTGAGGTATTTAAGAGAACCTCGGTCTCTATCCAAAGACACTATGGGGGTCAGGGTTGCTTACACCCTTAAAAATGAAGATGGGTATTCCAGGGGAGTAGCTTATACCCTCTTATTAGCCCTTTATACCCAGTAGCAGCCATTTCCCTTCCAATTGAGGGAAGGATGTACAGGTTTGGGCATTGATGAAGGTACATGCATACTCTGCTGATGTTTAAATTTAGTAAATAGTCCACATTGCTAAAAACAATTGGAAATATGGATAACAATTCTTGTTAATTAAGATAGTTTTAAAACAAAGACTGTTTCTTTCACTCCACACACTGCTGTTTTCTCTAGAATAAAACAAAGGGAAACATTCAGCAAATCTTTCTCACAAATGTGATTTCAAGAGGTTTTTTTGAACTGAAAAAAAAAAACTAAGCTTGTAAGTGAAAACATTTTTGGAAGATTGCGATTTGTATTTGTTACATTTGGTGTGTGTTTTTTTTTTTTTTCATTCTAATTTTATGCCTCTAGTTTTGGGTCTCAGGTTTAATAACAAAATATGTGAATATATAAAAAAAAAACTTGTACAAAAACAGCAGGACGGAAAACACATGTTTTGATGGTGTGTTTTTGTTCCATTTCTTTCATTTATTGCATTCCTTCCAATTTCAATTTTGTGTCTTATTTCATGTTTCTTTAGAACAAATCAAAGAAACACACCCAACTCTGTTTTACAATTTGTTTATACTTGGTAGAAGGGATAACAATGCCCATACATACTCCATTCAAATGCATAGCCAAAACAATTTGTGATGTCCACTGGAGAACAGAAACCAAATTGGCATGAGCCACGTAGTTCTTTGGTCATCCATGGCTCGGCATTTGAGTGAAGTAAGCACTGGCCGTTTAAATGACTTGATGAAACGTAACCGTTTGATTGTAAATGTACATTGTGTATATAGTAGTGTCATTCTGGAGGCGCATGAGTCAAGCCTTCATGTTTCTCGGTTGGCAGTTTACTGAAGATCTTATTAAAATGGTCCCTTAGTGGGCGTGATATTTTTAAAACGAGTTTGTTTTTTTATCCTTTGGTTTGTTTAATTAAATGTTGAGCTCCTTTAAGGGTTTCAAGCCTGCAGTAATCACAACAAATGAATTATCTCCTGAAAATGTATAAGAAAGTTATTGTAGCAAATATTGTGTCTGTGGTTCGACTACTGCCCATGGTGTCCTTGGACTTTTCTCTTTGCGAGCATCAAGAATGGGCTGTCTCCATTGATAGCAGTGGCTTGATCCAACTCATCAAGACCCATGTAACTACAGGGGTGGTTCTTGTCTTACCCAAGATCTTCCTGACTGAGGTATGTGGTTTGATAGCTGCCTGGGGTGTTTCTTCACTTTCTCTCAGTTGTTTGTAAATTTCCAATCAAGACCCACGTAGCTGCATCAGTACCTCTGAAACTGTGTGCAAAGTTTCCCTTAGCCATATTCAGTGCAGTTTACCATCAGTGCCCATTTGTGTTACTTGTCTTACCAAACCAAAGAACAGTCTGTTTATCACCTGAATCTTCTCGACTGCTGCACAAGGTCAGTGCTTCAATATTGTCCAATCTCCTGTGGATGTCGTCTGCTGCAGAACTCTTAGGCACCTGTATTTGCACCCCGGCCTTTTTCATTTAACACCACAGGAAAAGACAACATCCCAAACAGCTCGATCCGATTCCCCTGTTGAAGTTCCCCCCCCCCCTCAAAAAAGAAAAGAAAAAAGAAAATAAATAAATAAATAAATAAATAACTTCACTTGAACGAACACCTGAGTGTACAACTAAGTCCAATTATCCTGTCCATGCTTGATCCCGCGGTCTGTATTCAAACCCTAACGTAACTAAGAATAACTAATATTGGCAGTTAAGCATTGCAGGACAGGAATCTTTTTTTTCAATCCTTGTTTAATGAGGGGCTACCCTAAGTCAGGATCCTCAACATCTGGTGTGATCTAGAGTTATCAAAGACTGGGCTTTACAAGAGAAGCTGCACTGAAACTTCCCAAACAATTTTACTTTAGTCTTTTTAAGAGGGGAGAGGTTACCAGCACATCACCCTCGGCCAAGATCTTCAGCATCTGGCCAGATCTAGAGTTTATAATCAAACTTTGGATTGTTTTTAATGAAGAGGGGAGAGGTTACCAGCACATTACCCTCAGCCAAGATCCTCAGCATCTGGCTTGGCCTAGAAACTCTGGGTTTTCACAAATATTTCTACAGAAATAAAGTTTTCCGAGGGTTGACACCAGGCACAAAGGATGGACATTGAATTGGTGATTTTCATTAACATTTCCCATGGATGTTGTCACTGAAAAACACTCGATATGGAAGGTTAAGAGTGGAGATGTTACTATAGAACATCATCCTCTGCTAAGATCCTCCGCATCTGGCAAGGTTTGATTGTTCCTTTTTAAGTTGAAGGTTCAACTCGATTATTTGCAGGTTGGTGGAAACATAACATGCTTCATGGTCACATTATAGTGGCAAAGAAGATTGTCTGATATTTTAACTTTTATTTTTGATTTCATTTAACACATTTAGAGGGGAGAGGTTTCTAGCACATCACTCTCGGCCAAGATTATCAGCATCTGGCTTTCATTTTAGTTTGTTTTACTGTTTTTAAATCCTGCATGTTGGCAGGATGGGTTTCCAGTTGACAGTGATAACCAGAATTTTCCAGTTTTCCATTCAGCAAATGTGAAGAAACTGTGAGACGCTTCCATAATGAAGTGTGCAGTGGGCTATGAAAGACAGATCCATTGGTCATTTATAAGGCTGAAGAGCAAAAAGTTACGACTTTCAAAATACCAGTTGCTTCCAGAAGATTGAACATTTGTGATTTGACTGTCATCTTCAGAGGAACACTTTGGCGAATGAAGACTGAAGATCAGTGATAAACAGTGGTGAGGCAGTCCTTGGAGTGTTGAATATGCCGGTGCTGAGATCTCTCCCTCCCCATAAATGCATATTGGAGACAGATTTGAAACAAATTGAAAAACTCACCATGAAAAATCAAAGTTTGTAGAGGGTATCCCATCAGTCAGTCCAATTTCTCAGGTTTGCAGACATTCCCAGCTGTGGAAAAGGTAAAAGTAGAATTAGTCACTTCATTTTATTTGCAAATCAAATGTCAAAGTTCAAAATCAAAAACACAAGATTAAGTGGAATTTGGTAGCACATCCTGATGAAGTTTGTGGCAATGAGCTAACATGCCCCGGCCATTGTGATTTTGTAGGAGCTAGTCCACGCCTGGCATGATGAGTGAAGGTTGGTGTTTGCCGTAACGACCAACATCATCAAAGGCTGTGACTAGATGAAGGCCTCCGTTGGCTTCTTGATGAGCAAGGAGGGGTTAAGGAACTCGACGGAGATGCCATCTCAGAGGCTAGCAAAGACTCCCGGTCTTCCTAAGTTTGGCTCAAGTTAAGGTGTTATCTGGGCCAATGGAGATGGAGTTAGAGTGGCAGGGACTCATGCTGTGTGTGTCTGGCTGGGGTCTTGCAAGACACAAGAGGGGTGTTGTTCGTGGTGGCTTTTCTTTAGGTGATCAAGGGATAAACTTTTTGGCAATATTATTGTAACTGTTGTAGTAGGATGCGAGGCTCAGTTGTGGTGTTCAGGACGTACATGTACTTTGCATGTTCATACGTACATGTTCGTCGAAAATGACCAAGTTTTCCGAGACCACAAATTCTTACATAATACTTACGTTGCTCTTAAATTACGTACCCTACACACTCTCCATGTACGATACTACTTACCTTTGCTTCCAATTCTGCATTTTTCCCAGATAGACGCGTATAAGAAAATACAACGGCAAATTATATCAACCTTTCCCCGCGAAATTCGATTACTCTGCCGGTTGCCATGTCGGTAAAAAAAACAACAAGAGGCGCAGGCGCCCTACAAAATATAATATTTGCATTATATCGAGTTATTATAATTATAACTCTTTGATTTGCATAAGGCCTTACATTGGAATTGAAGATAGCGGGCGCTCTGGCACTTCCTTTTCCACGCGCTTTAAAAAAAAACTTATTTGTTTATTTTTAAAAAAATGTAATGCCAATTTTGTTGAAAGACTATTATTTTCCATTCTGCTGAATGACAAATGGCTTTGTCTGCGCCCGGCGGAAACGTCTATTGAATGAAAAAAAAAAACAGTATAAAACGGCTGTCTATCATATGCACGATCAACTGCGCACACTAATTGTGTTAGCGACGCGCGGACTCGTGGTGGCAGTGTTATTAAATACTTTGGTATGCACACCAGTTCCTAACGCTGAAACGAGACAATACAAATAGGACTCCACCCATATTTTTAGTTTTACATTGATTTTCCCCCTGCAACATTTAACTTTTTTTTTTTATTGAAAACTAGATAATAGTAAAAAGAGTTTCCTCATAAACCTTACACTTTACGTCAATAGAGGGCGCGCACACTGCGACGTGTACTAAATACTGTGCTTTTTGTTTTACCAAAATCAACACACAGGTGCACATTGGGTTAGAACAGGGCGTTTTATACCCACGACCAGAAGATGGCTAAATTAGTTCTTTTGGCATTCCTTGGCCTCTGTGCTTCGGTGATTGTTGCAGAGGATGCAGGAACAGATGGTGCACGTTCGGAGGAAAGGTTGGTGTATTCAGCTCGGCTAGAGGTATGATAATTCATTGTGATTGCGGCGTTCACCGTTTTTCTGGTCGCCAAATTCCGTGCCCCCTTTGTCTGCACCCCATATCACACTCAATTCCTGCTATTGGCATTACATACACGTACATGGGCCGTACAAATGATACTCATATAGTCATAGTGATAACCTAACAATTAACTGGTCGTCAGCATTTAGTCAGTATAAAAATCAGTCTGGGCATCTAGCCGCGAGTGCCTGCATGTTGTTACATTCTATTTGAAGAGAGTATGCAAGTAGGGGTAGCGTACCAGGATTCAGGAAGCATGCCACACCGTCACACTGTGTTTTAAACTAGGCAGTTCTACTTTGTTGATAACTTGACTGAGTGGTCTCGTCATGTTATAAACTATTAGTCCATAAATTAGTCTTGTCTCCAAAACCCCTGCTGGAGACTAGATTGAATGATACTCAAAGCATGCTCAAAGTAAATAATAATTGTTCTTAATGACAAATGCTGTTACTGAAGTATTAATAATAGCACATGACATGGGATGGGGGTGGGGTACTCCTGAGTCCTAGAACTATATGACTATCAGGTTTGTTCCGCTATCGTTCTTGGAGACAATAGCAGAATGAATCTAATGAGTCACAGTTCAAGGAGTACGGGTTGTGGGTTGGTGAGTACAGTATACTAAAATGTATAATTACCTTCATCCTACTCCCCTACTGTCCTATTTGGTTTGTAATTGCGCTTTAGGTTTTGGAAGTGGAGACTACGTGTTCTTTTCAATTGAAGCCATCGATCCCACCACCACCACTTTGAACTTTGTCTTTGAGTTTGATTTGATGGGGGGGGAGTGGAGTGGAGAGGAGGAGGATGGGAGGCAATTAATGGGGCAGCACTCAAAACAGATCATCAAAATGGGACAGGGTTGGAATGGAGGGGATGTTGTGGTACAATTTCTTGTGAGAAGCACATGAAGATATTAAGCTTCTTTTTTTTCTCTCCGCAGAGCTGCAGTGGATGACAGCTGAACCGAATGCCTGAAGTCAAGGCATTTGTAACCAACGATCTGCCCCTGTTGTATCCTTTTAAGATAATCAATATAATACAAGTGCTTCTAAAAATATAAAATAACGCTTAGTGAGGAATAAACTAAAACTTCAGTGTGCAGTGTCATCTGTAAACTACTTGAAGTAATTTTGGATTTCAGTGAAAACTCCAGATTTGGGGGGTACACGTTTAACAGGAGGGAATGCAGGGTCATCACCCAAACTAGCCTAGGCTGGTATTGAGCAAATTCTACCCCGATTTCAGCATTTGCCCCTAGTTGTCTCTATTGGGAAACCCTTGAGTAACATCACTACAGTGCTATTTTTACTACTGTAGTGTAACATCTGGTTCTATTGTAATCAACAATTTGATTGTCTTTTCCCTGCCAAATATCTAGACTGCCTATTATAATGTATTTTATAGCCTGGTGCTGGTCTGCATTGAAATAGATTACTTGTTGTAGCATAAACACAATACACTCATACGAGTTGTGCTTTTTGTCCATTAGCAATACAGCTTTGTACCACTGGAACGTACCACATGTTACAGTTGCCATATGGCATGAATTAATAATGACCCTGATGAAGCTACACAATCAATGTTGGCATTTCAAATCAATGGTTGTTGTTATAGATATTGCTTTCATCTTGTGTTCAGAAAATATTTAAATAAGCACAATTTTAATTGGCAAAATAATTCTGGACATGCGTATTCAAACATTTTTGGGAACCTTGGGTTGGGTTCCCACACATATTACAGAAAGGAAACAAAATCGTGCACAATAATATAAGTGTGAGACTTCCAGTCCATTGCTGGCCTGACATTTCAGGTAGGGTAGAGATGACTTTTTTGTTTTTATCCAAGCCATCCTGTGACGACCTTGGGCTGTGATAATGCAACCAATTTAGAGATTGTACAATAGTGTACACTGAACAGGCTCATTAAGAGTAGACTGATTTGTCAAGCTCTGCCCCTTAATGCATTGACCAATCACAACTGTGAACCTAATAGTCAAACATTTTCAAATCACATTACAAAATGTAAACAGGTTTCTCTCATCTGTGTGCATCGTGTCTTTTGTGTTTGGCACAGGGCTGAGAAAGACACCTGTCATATGCACTTACCCACACGGGTGCCATTGATCGACAGTTAATAGTGGAACAGTATAATGTGTGGTGCTTAATACAATTTCCTTGACTGTTTTCCCTCAGCCATAATGTTCCCTTCAAACATATTTCAGGAGCCGATCCGGATTTACTTTTGCTTGACAAAGATGGCTTCAGAATAGAGGTAAGATCACTTGAGACCACAAATGAATAACTAAACAAATTTGTCAAGATTTATGAGCAGCCCCTTTTCTCATTGAAAACAAGTTAAGCTTTTTTGTTTTGTTCAAATTTACTTAAATCACTACTCTTCAAAAGTATTGAGCAGATTCTAAAGAATAAAAAAAAATCCAGCATTGTGAATTTACTAGTTTTGATGGAACTCGTTTTAATGAAAGTGGAAGCTGTGGAAGCTGTTTAGGATGAAACAAATCTTTATTTCATTTTCAACAAGCCCCATTTTTTTGCACACCCCCCCCCCCCTTGAGGGTAAAACAAGTTGTTGCTATTCTCACTTTAAGTTAGTCTTACAGGCAAAATTTTTTCCGTCTGTTTAATGGTGTCCCTTTCTTTTCATCTACAGTCTATTCCACTTAAAGGTAAAAAGCGAACAGAAATCAACACACTCCTAGAAGACTTGGGTTTCTACCGCAAACAAACTAAAGATGAGGAGGTCCCTGAACAGTTCCAACAAGGCCCCTACACCCCTAAACCCAAAACAACCGAAGAGCATCAAAAAGAAGAGGAAAAGGATGAGCTATAACAAATTTTTTTTTGCATTTTCTTTATTTTCCTTACGGATATCATTATTTTAACCCTTTGGAGAGCAAAGAAGCAGCAAATACAAGGGAATCTTTGCTTATTAAATAACTGCTGCACTAACAGGCCCCTGGTGTTTTGCACAGTTTCTTCAACTTTACAAATGCCATGGTAATGTTTTTTATCATACAACTCACCATGTACCCCTCATTTCATCAAGCTGTTTAGCACCGAAATTGGCTTAGCAGTGAACAATCTTGCTGAGCAAAAACTGGTTACAAGCCAAAAGGCTATGCACTGTACATTGGTTGGAACAGTTACCAGCTAATATTTGTGCTAAACAACATTTCCTGCTTGACAGCTTAATGAAAGTGGGCCATCTGCAAAATAAAACATGTGGCAGTTCCATTTATTTTATGAGGTATTTTCTACTGAATTTAAAAATGTGAATATTGTGCAAGCTTGTTTGTAAAGGGTTGAAAAGGGAAGAGTCCTCATACCATTATTCAATCACTTGTTTTTTGAAAACTGCAACTCAAATTTAATTGTGTGTGAAGTATTTTTATAGTCAGTAATAAAACTATTTTTATGTCTAACATATCATTAAAAAATGCACGATATTATCATAAAAATTGGATACATGTTTTTTGAAAACTTAAAGGTTCCTTTTGGAACAGCTTCGTCAAAACTGGAGGATTTGAAAAAATTTATGGTGCAAAACATCCAAAACAACGAACTTGTATCAATTATATTTCATTGCAGTTCTTAATTAGGTCTTGACCATCCCTTGTAATACGCTTTTTTCCTTCACAGTTTCCAAATATGTCTAAATAATAACTTTTGCAGATTGGTATTAGTACCATAATGTTTTTATTTGTCCGAGTTGTAATAATTTTTTCAACGGTTTGTCGATGTCAGTTCTTTTGCACATGCACCCTGTGGATTTGGAATAAGTTCAGCGCATGACGTCACTTTCTTAAACTGAGAATCAGAGGGAAAGCGACCGACGAATTTACCTGAAAAATTTCAAATTCAGAGGGAACATCAAAAAGCTGGCTGGCTTTACCTAGTTTTGGCAATAATGTTGTGTTTTGAGGGGGATTTCTCATTTTGAAAATAAAAAAGGGACTTAAAAAAGAAAGTCTGTAATTGTCTCGTTATTTTGGCCTTGACCCGCATTTGAATATGTCCAGTAATGATGATATGGTTAGTAAGACTTTGAGTAAGACTCTTCTTCGGGTCCGAACATGAAGCCATTATCCATTTTTACATTTATACCACAGGTCAATTTTGTTAGAAATTTTGTCTTTTTGTACAATAATAATAATAATGGAGACTTATAAAGCAATAATAATAATAATGGAGACCTATAAAGGACTAATGTCCACTGTGAAGTGCTCCTGGCACTCTAACTATTATTAAACCACTCACCTCTGTTGACCAGACAAACTGCAAAATGACAAAACATCAATAGCATTCTATTTAATGATTAAACAGATGAGGTTTTAGTACTTGTTTGAAAACACATAGCTCTGTCACAGCTGGCGATGGAGACTATCCCATTATTTTGAAGAAGTGAGGATTGTTCTCTCCAAGATGTCTTTCCCAGCTGTTCCATATTTGTCAACACAAAGCAGATAATTTTTCTTTTTGTCAGTAGCATTTTTTACGCTTATTTGTTGGTCCAGTAATTGTCCTAGCTTCAAGTGGCTCATACTTCAAAGGACATTAGTAATTGTTACTTTAAAAAGTTAATGTGAGGTGCAGTTTCAAAAACAACAACAATAACAATAAAAATCATCAACTCAAAATGTGTTTGTAAAGAAAAGCATTAACAATGATAATGAAGTGAAAGATGAGTGCAGTAAAACAACATGAGTTTAACTTTGGAGAAAATTTTTGTTTTTCAAATGAAACATGGACTATGATAAAGAAAAAAGTTGTATTGCAGGAGAAATGGTAAAATTAAAAAATCCATAACTTACTAAGGGTTTTTCTTAATTTCAATCTTCAAGCCCACTGATTATATAGTTTATACCAGTACCAATCCTCCGGTGAAATGTTTCCATTTGAACTACTGTCAATGTCAACAACAAAATAACCATTCAACATCAAAATCACCATTGCTTACAGTTGAACAATAACGCGTTTGTCACTGAAATAAGATCGCCTAATTGTATGAAATTGTTCACAGTTTGGTTGGGTGTATGTAGTTATAATGTGGGAGGCTTATTATCCTTACTCGCAGCCTAGATGATGCATTGTGAAGGACGTGTTCGAGCCGCAGACATGCAAAGGCACCTTTGGCATCCTGCCACATCGACCCATCCATGACTATGGAGCACAGCTAGAGAGCCAAAGTGTTTGATTTTTTTCCGGTGGGAGGAAAACCGGAGGCCCTTATGAAAAACTCTCCAGGCAGAGAACCAACACACAACTCACTCACATAATGGCCCTAGCCGGGAATCGAACCAGGGCCACAGTGATGCGAACGAGCGCATTATGCACTACCCACCCATGCCACCCTGTATGTATGTGTTTGTTCAAATGATAGAATGGAGATGAATTAACTTTGAAATGACGTAATACCTTAATATTGTGAAAATTTTAAAAACATTGTACAGATTTGATGATGGTTAAAAAAAAAATGGAGGGTAACAAATCTAAAAGCTTACTTGATACAAATTTAGAACACTGGTGTCCCGGAAAATATCTATCTTAAATGCTAGTCGTCTTCACAAAATTGAGTCTGAGGGGATTAAAAAATAGAGCCATCTATAAAATTAAAACAAAACCTGAAACTCTTACATGCTGTTTCTGGGCACAATTTTAAAGACACAATAAAATTAAAAGAGGAATTTCTTGTTTTAAGTTTCTTGCAAAGTTTCTGGTTAACATTATTGCAATATAAATAATCCAATACATTGAAGACAAAATACACAAAAATAAACATTAACTTGGGCTATACTGTTGATTATAACACTTTAAATACAAATAAATATAAAGTTGTTGTCTCAATTTGAACAAATGCAAACATTTAGCCCTTCCTATATAAAAGATATTAGTAGACAAATATCAAATATAGTTTTGTGTGTCTACTTATAAGCCTACAATACCTTTAAAATCCCATCATACATTACATCATAATATTTGTAATAGTTGTTAAAGAAGTTAACATTTTTGGTATTAAATTTCAGTACAAAACCGGCGACTCCTTTTGTCAACCTTTTATGTAATTAGTCGGGTAAAATCAACATTTATATTTGTATAATTTTCAAATCTGAATTTGCATTCAGGGGCATGGCAAGAATATTTTCTTTTTTTTCTTAGAGGTGTATAGCTGCTAGTTTGCTGACTACCAATATTCTCCTCCATTTGTAAAAAGACTTGGCTAACCCAAGAACCCCACTGTGCATAATAATGTCAAAGTAACAAACCTGTTTCACAGTCCCTCATGCTTGTAGGAAAAATATTTATTAGTCTGCAAAATTACTGAAGACTGATGTCGGATCACCTTGTTCTGTACACATTAAGTATTTAGTTTGGTGCAGACTGAAAAAGGGGTTTTGAGTGTCCAGCCACTACAATCTGTGGTCACTACACCCCTGTTTGCCTTTGCATCTTTGCGTCTTTAGTTGTAAAATGTACAGCATCAGGCCTTTTTTGTTGTTCTCACTGTTTGAATAAGGTGTTGTTAATGTTATATTACAAGTTTGATAAATTTAGAAGACAATAAGCTTGTCTGGGTCAGTGTTTTAGTGTAAATATGTATTAAAATTTCTAAAGAGAAAGCTAATTAGAGCAAACAATCCTGTGTAAATAGATTAAGCAGAAGAACTTTTTAATTACAAAACTTTAAGTTGTTCCTTTCTAAGAAACATCTCGATAAACATCATGTTCCTCATCTTGACATATATTATGATATGTAAAATCTCTTTGGGGAGGAGTGTTGGCCCTGAAAAAGAGCCGCGGCCATCGTAGACTGTTTCCCTGTCCTTATCCACAAGCATATTAATCCGGTGCTTTTTTTGGACAGACATGCAGTGTATGTAATGTTGTTCTGTCGTCCGCGTCACTGATCTTTACACTCCGCGTGAATGGGATGCGAGGTCAAAGGTACATCTGCCAACATCCGGTCTGGCAGGTCGAAGTCA
>CM021532.1:18045131-18066633 GCA_010994315.2 Pisaster ochraceus
GGGCACACATTTTGCACAACTTTGGCAATCAAAATAATTAAGCAAAATTTATTTTAGGGGTCATTATATTCTAATTTCTTGACTTGACTTTGTTGCAAATGAATATGTTTCTGTGGAGAATTATTTTATCAACTTTAAAATCAGTTGAGATTTCAAATTGAAAGTAATCATATTTTGTTTGGATAGTATTACCAATCATGAACTATAATTGCCTTAAATCACAATGCGTGCAACTGTTTTGACATTTTTTTTAACAAGAAGGACTATCTAACATGGACTTGCATTATATTGTTAACAAATATCTTAATAAATGAATGAAACTACCCCAGAGTTGTTTACAAAGGTCAGTAGGACCCTCTAAAGTAGGACATGATCTGTCAAGACTCTTCAAAGCATCATACACCATAGAAAAAGGACCACAGACTCTATGATTACACCAGACGATATACAGCCTTTGTTTGTAAAACTTTACATAAGTTCAAGAATAACAAAAATAACAGCTGAACAGATTTTGATGTATGCCCCTTTTCTTCATCTAAAAATTTGATAAAAAGCAGACAGTGAAATCTCAATAAAAAAATCAGATTTAGTGATTTCTTCCATTGAGCATTGTACAAATGGTGCAGGCCCCGTGCAGGAAGTCTTGGCTCTGTGGCTCTTCTAAAACATGTGATGTCACAGGTTACATTGTCTATGACCAACTACAATTCAGGAAATTCCATCTTCATGTAGTACACAATTAAGTTCGCTGACTCCGCTAATTCAAGGAATTCTCTTTGTTCTCCCATAGTTTTTTTTATTTGCGATGTCCCCATTGATTTTGTACAGTATACATATATACATATAAGCAAAGTGAGTACACCCTCTCTCTGCAAAAACACTAAATTCCCTTTTGTTAAAGTCCTCAGTTCTAACTGGTAGACACACTTATTATAACACAGGTGTTCATTTTTGGCAATGTGTGTGACCTTGACTGCTTACAATAACATTTCACTGATATGACTAGTATTGTGATCACGTTCCAGATTGGGGTCACTCAACAGGGGAAGGTCATGTCTGGTACCAAATGTGTAGGCCCACATGTAAACACCAACTCAGTCACAGTGAGTTTAACATGATTATGCTAAACCAAAAAGGAAGATTGAACAATACACTAAAAGGTAAACAAAATCCACATGATTAGAAAACTGTCAACCATGCATTATTATGTGAACAATTTATTCCTACAAATTCATCAGAAGGCCTACATGTAGTGCATTGATGTACATTACATTGTATGTGTACATAGGCCAGTATACAATGTTGTCAACAATATTTTTGTATTGTTAGAAATTATCACCATAATGTATTAGCCAATAGAGTTCACATTCAATATCAATGGGTTACGGCCTTGGAAGCAAGCCAATATGTGATGACAGAAAAGCTGTGATTGTACAATGTAGGCCTATACACAGACTGTGCTTGTAGAAGAACATCATAGCAATCCACATGTCTGGTGTAAACATTATAATTAAATAGAGAAAGGACTGGTCAGGTTAATGCATGGTAGCACAACAGAAGAGCCAGCTGGGAAGAATAGCCATTGCATCATGACCTTGTAACACTAGTCAATACAGAATATTATCACACGACCATCACATGATATGGTGATAAACACAACAGATGTGGATGCATTGTTATTGTTGACATTATCTTTACTTCAGTCTACAAATGCACAGCATACTTTATTGACAACAAAGGACAAACATTTCAATATATTTCTGTTCATGGTACAAACCACATGATTTGATATTGTACATATTCAAATGCAGTGTAATTATCACAATACACAATATCAAGTACTATAACAACTTAAAAGCAAAGGTGATGCAATGGATATTTTGGGAGATGATTCACCCATCATGATGACAACAAAACCTTTTGAGTTCATAGCAAATGATTGCACAAGCACAAAAGATGCTGTATGATGACACGTTGCTCTTTTTTATAAGAGCTGTTTAACCGTGCAGAGCCACCCCTCCTCTGCAGTTGTACATGTACATGTACAGTTCATGAGACAAGTTTAGTACAAAGGATCCTTTGTACATAAACTTGTCTCACGAACTGTATTTTAAGAAATTTACAGTACAATTTTGACACAACACATTAGATAAAGGTTGATTCGAATGTTTTAAATGCATTATAAAACTAATCTCAGTAAGCAATTTATTAATTAATTAATAATTTGTTTATAATTTATTTATTTTATTTATGTATTTATGGTGGGGTTTGTTTTGTTTTGTTGTTGTTGTTGTTTTTTTTGGCTTTGTGTTCATGTACATTACATCATGCACAACATAAAAACTAATATCTAAAACTTAGTATTTTGTACTCCTACAGTTTTTTATTTTGAAAAAAAAGAAAGAATCTTAAATAAAGTATCAAAGAGCACCTTTCAGTTCAAAATGAGCAATATCTTATGATATCAACCAGCCAGGGTGAGCTACAATTCTTTACTCATTTTCAAATCAAATCCAATGAGGTTTGAACACTTTTCCAAATGGCAGCATTTGAATAGACAGCTTCAGCCAGCAATAAACAACCCCTGTGGCGTTGATGCCTGCAACAAGGATGCTTGGCTACAGCCTCACAATAACATTCCCTAGACCAGCAGCCTAGTGCATTCCTGTGACCTACATTTACAGGGTAATGTGAGTCAACCTGGTCTAGTGTGTGCATCAACTAAGCTGGCCATGAGCCAATAATAAATTGCACTACTATGGTTTTAAAACCAAATGGATAGCTGTAGGCTCATGCCCAATATGGTTATGGTCTATATGCCTATTGGTATTAACTCTTTCTTTTGACATGTTTTTAAAGAAATTCTCTTTCAAACAAGAGCCATACAATGCATACTACAGTACATGTATTGGTCACATTTATGCATACAAGTACGTATATAGGACGCTATAATATGATTTTGTTTGCAATACAAACTTCAGAAAAAAATCCACTTGCTCACTTCAAATCAAATGAGTACTGGCAGACATAACATACATGTACAGCCATACATGTATACATAACAAACATCAACTTGCCCCTCTCCACCTTATCATGTGTGTAATGCATGAACAGTGAATGAACTTTGTGACTATTGACCAATTAGACCCTAGAGATTATTACAATGAGGAAGGGAATGCCTGGACTTAATAAAGGACAGCAGGGTCAATGAGTTTCCATCATGCATTGGGTAGGCAACAATTGCATCATGCTGATCCATAATGGCTAAATAACCATTGTCTGGCACCTGGTGAACCGACTGGTAAAGGCACAAAACATGATTCGTGCATCTTAGAGCACTTGAGTCAGACTTCCAACATGCTCATTGCATGGGCTACCTCCATGTTCATGCATTATAACCACTTTCACTAATGAATGAGGTGGACATTAGGAAACCAGTCTGGTCCCTGTTCGCTATGAGAAAAGAACTTATGTCAATGTACATGTACAGTACGTGTACAGTATGAAGGGAACCTGAGAAAAATATCACCCCCGGATATGTTAAAGTATTTATGAGCTTAATACAGTATTATTTAGGCGAATAAAAACATTTTTAACAGTTTTTCATCACATCAATATAGAGAATCAATCATCAACTGTTCTTGTACCTGTTCATGTGTCGTATAGTTTTTTTCAAATAAGGCAATGGTTGACCAACCTAAACAATACAGAAACCTTGATAGTTAGACACTTAGCAGCCAAAGTATTCAATATTAAAATATTATTATCAAAACAACCTTCAGGGCACACGTACACATGCATCATTACAACTCTGGCATCATAAAAAGACCCTTTTTACTGAAATCCTAGACTGACATGGGAAGATACATACATAAACATGTAGAGAATGAAACCAGTTCCTCTATGAGAAGAACAAAGGTTGGCGACACAAAGGCTATAAAACGCTTGCACCATGGGGGTTTCAGATCTGTAAACACTAATTTGATAATGCTGAAAAGAACTGGTTGTGGACCTTGGAACTCAAGTCTTGTAGCTTTTAGACTTAGTACAGAATACATGAAGGCAATTTGGAAAAAAAATAAGTAATTGTTGTGTTAGTTTCAATATGAATTTCACTGATTGTTAAGCTTGCATCAGTACCAATCCACCAGAAAAATAATCTGAAACACTGCCAACACTGAACTTCAAAAAATTTTAAAAATTAAGACCCTTAAAATCAACATTGCTATTTTGATTGCCATTATATAAAAATCAACCTTTTTTGTTGATTGATTAATTCTTGCGACATATGTTAAACCTCTATATTGCAGAGGCATTGGCTTGGAAAATATTGTTTTCAACAGTTCAACTATGTAGGGTGCTCTTATAGTTGTCAGGAGACTTGTTGTGAATAATGTCAAACAATGTCATCACCAATAGTACCGACTAAATTCTCATAGAATGTTGAAAACTAGAGCGAGAGTAAATGAATTCAGTCTTCCAAACAAAAACCACACAATGTACATGATGATGGATACCTACTTTCCCTGAAAGTGTTCACCGGTGCCCTACTTCATGAAGGAGGGCGAGTTTAAATGATGATGTACTGGTAGTCATGTGTTGTACATGTACATGACATAAAACTGTAAACGCAGGTGTGTAAAATACTTTAAAACATGTGACCTTTGCTCTAGATGAGATTGTCAACTTACCTTGAAATGTAGTAATGAAACAACGTTTTCATGGTGGAGCTCCTGAAATGTAAATTGGTGGTAAACAAGCATTTAATTGGTAAAAGAGATACTTTTTCATATTATAATATTTAAGCAAACTGCAATAAATTACACGTACTTGTAAGTTCACAAAGTTTTTAAAATGGATTCAGAAGAATCAGAAGGACCTTCTTAGTACAATTTGTAAAGTACATAAAGCAAAATTATAAAGGCCATTCCATGGGCTTTAAATTACATCTTCATGTAATTAATGCATCCATTTGAGACTTTCTCGCTAAGCTGATAATTGTTGACACAAGTTTGGCTGTTTGTCATAGGTTCCATAACAATTCGTTCTATTAATTAGGAAATAGGAAATAAAAACAGCCCAAACTGCATGTCACTCCACAATGAGGTCAGACTCAGTAGTTAAAGCTAGATTTAGAACTCGTATTATGTTGTGGTCTAAGAAAGGAAATGACTATCATAGCATCAAACAATGGCTCAGACTAAATAATCGGGCCTAATATTTTACTATTGAAAGGGCAAGGCAGTTTCTCCTTGGTAAAGGGCAATTCAACGAGGAAAATGTGAACCAGACCAGAGTAATACATGTGTAGTCAGTAAAGTAGTTTGTGTATTATGCTATAAAATGCAAAATCAGACACCAACAAGTTGCTTAAAATTACGGTACAACGGTTTTACAAAAACTTGTAGTCTCAGCTTAACAACAAATTAGTTCAAGGAAAGATAAATCTTACCTTAAGAATTTCAATTTCTTTCTCTGGCATGGTCTGTGACTTTGATAACTTCTTTTTGTTAATGCACTTGATTGCCACAACCTCATCTGCTCTCTGTCAAATAATCACACACAAAGCGAAAATGCTCAAATGATACAAAGTTAGCACAATGATGGACAATGTTGGGGTTATGAGTGATCAAGGCATGTTGGGGGAAAATAGTTCGGCAAGGTCGATCGTCCCTGGGAGCGATGCTGTGCATTTGTGCTCTTTGCTAACTTTGATGAATTTTTAACATTCTAACCTTTCCAGCAGTCAACCTTTGGTCGGTATGGTGATCATTTATTTTTTTTAAACATATGCAAAGTGTCGTAACTAGTTGAGTGCTGGCCGCAAAATTTGTAGAGTGGGGCCCAGTGTGCACAATGCACGCCAAACATGCACATTTGTTTCCGTCCAGTGACATGAACAAACAAAAGACATTAGTAGGCCTATAGCATTTACGATTAATTAGCTTATCGGAAAAAAATAAATACATAATTATGATGACTGTTCAATTGTTATTAAAGTATCAACACAATCACGCATGCAGAATACAAACAAACTTTCTCATGCACGGCAGTTGATTTCAATGAACGCAACAGCCTTCGCTGTTGTGTTTTCGTTACACGCACCAGTTGCAGTATCGAGTACCAGTGCTCAATACAAGCATGCATGTATAATGTGTATTGTACATTATGTAAATGTACATGTTCACTGCATCCACAGGTTACAAATGTTGTGCAGTATTGTAGTACCTGGGTTGTATGAACGGATTGAGATCAGTAAGACGCATGTTTTACTGTGTTTGGTCGAGTAAGAAGTTAATGAAAAAGAATGGTTTGGCAATATTTAAATTGCATTTTGCAGAATTCCGGATTTTGCTCTTAAATTGAGTGCTGGTTATAGTGACTTCATTTTCCTTGTATGTCGCCTCGGTCGGCTAACCAACGCCAACCATGCCAACCAGTCTAGCTGTAACGCAGATTAAGAATAAACGGGTGAATTAAAAACACAATTCATAAACTTAGTACTGTATGTGTGTTTCTCATTACCCATTATTATGAATTATGATGTAACTTTAAATTGCATTACCAATACAGTTTAACTGCTGTAGGTTCTGTGTCTCTTTGTTCAACACAAGCCAACCTAAAAAGCTATGATCATAAAGGTTACATGTACTTGGATTGAGCGTAACCCTCCCAGCTCTGGTAAGACAGTTTACAACTTACAATTTATTTATAACCTGTCCAAAGAGGGCATGATGATGGTTCTGTTCTTTGGTTTGAGACAGGCCTGGAATTACACAGACCACAAGAGACCATGGCCCCAGTCTGTGATCAGCCTGATTCATACATTTCTCGTGCAAGCAAATGCAAAGCAAAAATGCAAAGCAAATTTTGGTGGCGCAAAAATCAGAATGCACCATTTTTCAAATTGTGATAAGACAAGAGATTTGTTTTCGCCTTTGCTTTCGCGTGAAGTATCAGCAAGGTTTTAGGCCAGTCCCTGGTTTTGGCCCTAGTGCCCAGTCCCTTCATAAGTTTCCCACGGACTTCAAGTTTTGAAAATCTAATTGTATGCTAATATAATAATAATAGTACGGTAAAAATTGAGTAACATTTGTATTGTAACTTATGTCGTGTATGTAAAATTGTAAACATATTTATAAGAAAACAGATAAAGCTAAAAACAATATTTCTAAACTGGTAAACAAATAAGAAATGTGTCTCCGGAGTCATTGGTCCTATCCTGCACAAACATATTTTTCACTTTTTTTTAGGGCTACATGTATGTACATTAGCAGCCGTGAGCATGGCATGGTGAGTAATGTCGTTGAAACACAACAGTCAAGGAATTGCTACTTCAATTATCATAATAAATAGATAGGAAAATGTATTACTGTTAGTCTTCCATTCGTGTAACAAAGTAATATTAAAATATTATTATTAATTAAACTTTGAGTTTGACAATGGTCCCATTTCTCATGTTTTTCTTAACATTAACATTTAAAATTAATGTTTAAAACAATAGTTTAAAAATGATAGATACCTGTTTTTTCTTGCCTTTGAAGACAACTGCAAATGCCCCATGACCAATGAGGTCTTTCTTGTTATACTCGAACTCTCCAACGCTCTCCATTTTTTAAACCTCAATAAGGAACAAAGAGGTGCAAAAATGGGACCTAAACTAAGCGGTCATAGAGTCACAAAACAAAGCACAAAGCTTGTCCGCTTAGCTTTGCTGACGGCGGCCGAAAAACAGCAGCACAACAGCCCGCCATATAATCGTCTGTCACTCACGGGTGCGCCGTTCGTTGTTAGTCCATTTTCCTTTCTTTTTGTTGACAAGGCAGTCTTGGTTTGATTGAACTAATCACCACTCCAAAGCTACAGCACCATTTTCAAGCTATCCAACATTCATTTTGGATAAAATGGAAGGCCACTTTTGAAAAATATGAAATTTGCAGTCGAGTCTTCTTTACACTGCTTGTTTCTGGACCGACGATTTTGTGGTTTGTTGTCTAATGACGACATCGTCATTCGATCCCATGCACTTTTGACCATTTAATAAACAGGCTATCCAGCTGATTGCTTTATGTAACATTGACTTTTCAAAGGGAAATCCGTGAGTAAGTGTATATAAAAACCAATAAAAAATAATTATTTTGATATCTTTGTGAATAAAGGAAATAAAAAGATACACAAATCATCGTAAATGAATATAAATGATCAAATTTGAGGATCAATTCTTGTACTAAAGAGCTTTTTACGACAGAATTTACGATTAAATAAAAGTACCACACCTCATATAAAAATGGAATATCCGCTATGACGTGCTGTTGTTTTGGTGGGGCCGAATAGCTCATTTACATGCAATGGAAAAAATAGAACCCATATTATTACTAATGTTTTCACTTTAGATTAGATAAAGTGTTTTTAATTTAAAATTCTTGAAAAACAACACACGTGTAAACTCCTTTTATTTTATGACTTACGAATTCATTGAGTTTTTCGGCAGAATTTGTTCGTGGTAAACCAATGTTTTGGGCGGATCACAATGTTGAGTCTTCCTGTATCAATCCATTGTTGCTCACACGACATTCAGGGAACCCGTTAAATGCTGAAAAGCACGGGGGTACACACTCTCAAATAAATATGTACAATATAATATTTTGTTCTATTAACAAAATTTCATAAATAAAGTATTAAAAAATTGTAAAAACAACAATAATTCAAATAAAAGTGCACACATCTTTTTATATATTTTTTGTATTAATTATAATGCAATTTTAATAATTTGTTTTACCTCATATAAATACGAGCTGTGCTTCTCATGCCTTAGTCTTTGGCTACGTATCCCACGTGGTGGTTTTGCTTCTAACTGCTGGAGAATTTTGTGTAAATTCTCCTTTTGGCCGAGGTAAATATAAATTATTTTTAAGTATAGGAGTAATTTGATAATTATAGTTGATGTGGATGATGGAAAAAATACCTGTCTTTCGTTAAAATTTGTTGAAATTAATGGTCTTTGGTGACGGTCACACGTGGCGTGTTTGGAGTGCAGTGTAGGCAATATTGACTGTTGCATGCGCCATTATTGACGAGCAGGCTGGGTTGCTGTTTGTATCAACCAAGTACCATATGCACATGTTGGAAAGTTGAAACCATGGTGAAGAAGGCCAGGGTGCATGCGGATTGTAGATTTTCATGCTTGTGTTAAGCCCAAGTACATCAAAATTTGGGGTAGAATTGAAGGGAGATGTTTGAAGGCCAAGTCAGAGTGTAAAACTGGAACAAGTGAAGTGTTGTGCACTTTTTTTTTTAAACTTTTGATTGTGTTTCAAAATGAAAACAAACAACTTATGTTCGTCATTGTTCTTCAATAACAACACCTGAATTGTTACTGACTGTTGTGCAACTGCTTTTTCGCGGTAGTGAATACCTACTCCTAGAATTATGCGGTTCGTTTTGGCTATCATCTCCGCGACCCTTAAAAAGATAAGCCGTTGATTATTGTTGACCACCGTTGCGTGCAGCCAACCATTATCGGTGATGGCGTTTATATTTGTTATTGGAAGGTGAAGATTCTGAATAAGAAATGAGAATTAAAATTTTTTGTTTTTTGCAATTTTTTTTGCGGAGTGGATTTTCTGGACCCACGCCGAGCTCGCTGTGAAAACAAAGAACGCATAGAACCTAATTTTGGCGAAATCCGTTTTCAATGGAGAACTCCAGGTGCATAAATAAATTTTAACGGCAAAAAGTTTCGAATAAGATTTTGTGCATGATGATCTACTACGAGGATCATGGAGATGATAGCGGAATGAACCGCTTAGTTCTAGGAGTAGTGAATACCTAGCCCCTTAAAATAGTGCCAATACCTAACTTGTGATGGACCGTGGTCAAGTTGTTTGACTGTATGACTTGCCATTTTATTTAGTATCAAAAGGTTGTGAGTTCGACTCTGCTGATTTCACAAGACTATAATTTTTTTTTTTCTTGGTCTAGTTATTGAATCACAATTTATTTACGGGGTTTGCCCATAATTTGTTTTCAACTAGCCAGCAGGACCAGTTGGTTAGTTTTTTAACTGGTCTGTCAAAACTGTGTTCAAAACAAACAGAAATAAGTCCAAAAACCAAAATTCTTTTAGTTTTCTTATTCACTTAAACTGTACAAGTTTTATGTAACATTCAAAATTATTCAGTGAATGATCAGTTATAGATTGTTTCTTTATTTGAATTGAAGAAGCTTCTTATGAACTCAGGTTTTCTGAGATCTCTTTTCCTTGTTCAACCACAGTGTAACTTTCACCTATATTTGCTAACTAACGGTCCATCTTTACCAGTTTACAATTCTATCCATGTGAACTTAATACACAACCGCTTTTAGCTTCACAACAATACAGACCAATTCACTTCGGTGGCTGTCTTTAAATCTCTCTTTAAATACTGCTTAGTTTTGTTGTATCTTCCACCTTGTTCACAATTAACACTTTATTTGGTGAAATAATTTTTTAAAAAATTATACTCTGGTTTGGCCGTCAGTGATGTCAGCTAGATTGAATTTATGGCGGTGTGTTGAGGATATCTCTCTCTCTCTGGCCCTTCTTCCGTCTTTGCCATGTACACTACCAGTCTATGGACCCTCTGCATTGGCTTCAGTAGCACCCTCAATAATGCAATTCACTGTCAAAACTCCAACCCGTACCAAAGGCAATGGGTTTCAAATGGGTCGTACTCTTGGGTTGTGCTGGTTGGGTCTGCTTGTCCTCATACATGTGTGGGGCGGCTTGAATACCGAGCTCCAGGTTTTTAATGACTTGCCCCAGTGGCCGAGTCCACCCAGATTTGGCTTTGGCATGTGTGGTGTAGTTTTATGCCAACTGATGCAAAAATCTGCTTGAAAAAACACGTACTGGTTGGTGGCTCACACCCTCTCGCTCTCAGGGTTGGATGTCCACTGACTTCACATATTCCTAGTCCTACTTCCCTCAATGCTTTCCACACAGTTTCCTTTTTCACTCACTCTCTTTGTATTCAACCACACCCTTACTAAAGATTCCTGTTATTCTTTTACTATTTTATGTACTCCTAAGCTGAAAATGAAAGGACACTTGTAATCTGAGTTATGTAGCAGTTTGTTTAGGCAACGGCTTAATTGTCACTTCTATACTCCAACAATGCTACGCCCAATGAAACCCTATCTAAAAAGGTTAAAAGGAACATTTCAGTATATGAACAAAGTAAATGCAGATGTACAACAAAGGCTAGCTTCAACAAAAGGAACATACCACAGTGTATAGCAGTGCATTTGACAATCCGTGGCCTGATTAGCTGGTGTACCTAAACTAGTTCAAGGTATGCTAATTATAGACTGTTCCATTAAGTTTGTAAAATGGTAAGTTGAGCTAAGGACTGAATAATTTGATCCACAGGTAAGTAAAAAAATAAGAGCACCATTTAATCTACATTGTGACATGGTCCGCCAGGTTTTTGACTGGTCCGTCAAATAAAATTACAAAATTCATATTCATGCAATATCCAGATTTGAGATTTGTGCTTCTACAACTCAGTGAATTGCAAAGTCAAGTTAACTGCATTGATAGCCGTACTTTATTATGTTTAGACAGTTATTGTGTTCATTGGGAATATGTTTACTTGTTGATGGCGTACCGTCTGAAGGATGGAGCCGGGTTACGATTATTGCATCTAAACTGGACACAGGTCAGATTTGTCAGAAGCAAATTGGAAATGGTCTTTGGATAGTTTCAGTCATGGTTTCATTGTGCTGCAGCGGCACAAAAATGACTACATGGGTAAAGCCCCTGTTTCAAAAACGGTTCAAACACTAAAATTTGTCAAAACCTTGCAGAACTTAATGGAGTTCAGTTGGCAGCCTTTCAGCCTGCCAACTTACTAAGGGAAAATTGCACCGCCTCATTGATGTGAATAACGTGTTTTTGTTAATGAAGGTGGTCTCTTTTTAAGTTAAATACAAACTCATCTTGTTTTATTCTATTTAATTTCTCCCTTCAGCTGTTCCTGAATGGCACTGCAAATGACAGAGCAACACAGCATCAATGTTTTCCATCAATTCAGACGAAGACCTCCCTCGGATATACTGAGATTACTATCCTTTAGAAACATTGCACCTGTTTATCTATTAAGAAATCAACCTGATCTAGACTCAAGGACTTCAGTACAAGATTCTGTTTCATCTTTTTGATACGGTCACCTCTTACTAGTGTATATTAGTGGGGGCCAGGAGGCCTTTTTTGTTATACTTTTGTAGTATTTATATGCTTATGGTATTATATGTACTTTCGCTTTCAAGTTCTGTGTTTTTTGTGGGTTTGCTGAACCCTTATTTGAGAAACATTAAAAACGAAAGATTTTTCAGGGAAAATTATTAGCCATGGCTCAATTGCGCTATACAAAGTATGCCATGGTGTGCGGCACTGCTGCTATAACTGCAGGATTAGTAGGATTTTACTTATACAAGACTAAAACAAAGAAGGATAGACCAACAATTGCAAAGAAAGATCAAGAAAGCAAAACTGACTTAAAAGGAAAGAGTATAAAAGAGGAATTGCCTACAGCTGATTGCTCCTCTTCCCAGAACAGTTCCTTGAATGCACAGAGTGAGAAATTTGAGTTTTTGGATGAAGGTAAATCGCAGGCTGAAGTTGTGCAGAAAAGTATCGCTGAGGAAGCGCAGGACATGTTTGCTTTACTGGACAATGTTAAAGATACAGCTAATGGCAACGAGACAGTGACCCTTCCAGTGGATGAGGTAATTGAGGAGCAAGTCACACAAGCAATTAGGACATCTTTGGAGTCAGCGATCCCTGATAATGGTTTACCAGGCGAGGGGGAGGCGCCACTCACTTTAGATTGGGCTACTGCAACAATGCAGCAAGATCAGCAAGAGGGCAAGACACCGGTGTCGCCAACTACTAGTGTTCATAGTCATCCAGAAGGGTGAGGGATGTTTGATTAACCGTACCCGCCCCAAAACCCATCAAAAGGCAGGTGTTGTTTAATGTTGATGGAAACAGCACTTGCAGGTTTCTGTACTCGAGTGGCTGTCCCTGCCTGACATGAATTCAGGCACACCGTCAGTGCCAAAAGGTTTGTTGCACATAGACAAAATGTAAATGTACAGTGTACCTTGTATTTTGGCTTCTGATGGCTTGAAAAAGGTTCGTAGCAAAGTTTAATTACTGTAGCCACATCAAATACAAAATAAAGTAATGAATATAAACATGGGTGTACAAATTCTAAGTAAGGTGTGCAAGAGACAACTAGACCTCCTGTAAACTAAGGCCATGCGGATTAAACCCAACTAATTTAAGAAATATCTCTCTTGCTAGGTCTGTGGCTGGATCAGATTTGGGCAGTGAGTCTAACAGTGACAGCTCATCATTTGATAGTGGGCGTTGCACAGGGTCCACAACCAGTACGGGAGCAGTGCAGCAACTGCAGCAACTGCAGCAGCCTGTTGCCCCGGAGGTGCCCACTGCCTACCGGTTTGAATTTCCTGCCGATTTGTGTGGACGTCTCATTGGGAAAGCAGTAAGTTTCTGTTAAAATACGAGTTGGGTCATTTTAAAGATATTTAGGTAAAGAAAAATAAGCTGCACGTTTTGCTAGTAGTAGCAACATATAACTTGAAAGGTCACAGCAATCTGTCCACTTGGGTAAGTTAACACATCTATTGGGAAGTATTCATGTTCTAAATACACCACAGCATAAACAAGGTTGCTGTGGACCAGTTTGAGGCCTGAGGTTGGTCGTCATGACGACAATGTGGCCATGTACATTAATGTTAAATACAAACACGACAAGTGTACATTTTTGATAAACTGTTGTCAAGTTGTAAAGGGATGGAATGAGATGCTTAAAAGATTTTCTCGAAGATTGCTGACTGAACAATCTTAAAGAGAGATACATGTAATGCACCAGATGACGAAGTACTACTAAACGACAGATTGAAAGACTAAACTTGTGTTAAAGTGTTGACAACTATGTTATCAATCTCTTTTTCATTGAAGTAACCAATTACAAAGTCATTAAAGATTCTTCGCATCTCAAACAGGGAAAAATGGATGAAAGATAACAAAACAAAAACAAATGTTGAGATTCCATTGACAATTACCTGCACGAAGGTACATAGGATTTCGAACAACCCAACTTCTATCAGTTGATTATGGAGGATTGAGGCAGTGCGCACCCTACATAAATTCATATTGATTTGAAAGGATTCAGGCAAGAGTTCTAGACATGTTCTAGGGAATGTTTTGGGGATGGGAGCTGTATTGTCTTAACTGGACTGAGAGAACCTTTGCGTTGGTTGCCATTGCGAGGTCAAACCGTACAAAACATGTGTATGCCACACACAACTCCCAGCTATTGAGATGTCTCTATTTGACCTTAGTGAGGGTGCTGTAGGAGCTTGTGATGTCATAATTATGCAAGGGGTCTATAAATGGGAATAATTTTTACGTCATTAGGGAAAGAACATCAAAGGAATCCGTAATCGATCAGGTGCCAAAGTGACTCTACTTGACATGCCAGAGGATGAGACTCTACAAATCTGTGTTGTTGAAGGTACGTGATAATCTTTTCCCAAATTTAATAGTGGTGGATTAATATAGGTTTGGATTTACACCGTGTGGGCAAAGTTGTTCTTGTGTGGTGCATCAAAAACTGTTCTTTGCAGGAGCCATTATCCAGGCCCTCGACATATCGCCTTTCTGATTGCCCGTGATATGGTGAAATTTTTCTCGGGCAACCTGGACGCCTGAATGGTCTGAAACAATGGTCTGAAACAATGATGGGTTATGTATTACTTAATAAAAAGATACCGTTTTATTCCACTGGTGACTTCCTACAAAGTGTTCCAAGCTTTAACGAAATCTAACAATTCTCTCATTACAAGGTGACATAACTTATTGCACAAGAGCAGAGGTTCATGGCTCTGCTGAAAGAAATCAAGTGTCTCAGGTCACTTTCCAAGTAGTGCAAAGTTTACTGCAATAATTTGTGCACATTTGCTTGATAGGTTTTCAGAGCCAAATTGATGCAGCCCTTAAAGATATCCAGCGTAAGTTTCCTACTATTGACACCAGCAAACAGTACATCAAGAGCAAACAAATTCAGCCTGATCTCGTCGCACCAGAAATAACCACGGTAAGATCAACTTAACATCTGAGCTAGGGCCACATATCTGCTAAAATTCTCCCTGAGGTTTGCTCTTTTGAATTAGGTAATCCATCAGTTTAAAAAAGCACCCAATTTCATAAAACTAAATATTGCTCAATGCATGTAGCAATTATTAACCTGGCCCCACCTTTAAGGTAATCTTGAAGGTGTTGAAAAAGGTTTGAAGAACAAATCTCAGTGGATGGCAACACTTAAGCCTCATACATGCAGTCCTCTTACTAATGTCAAAAGAAGGCACCTGGTTTTTTAACAGTTATAGAAGGCAAAGGCACACATTTCCATTGTCTGATGTTGGCTACATGTATAGCAAAGAAATAGTCATGGGTTGAATCCTCGTGAAGAGAAAGAAAAGGTTGGTAATCGTTTTAATTTCCCCCACAGATTCATCTCCACAATGAGATCGTCAATGATGTCCTGGTCTCGAGTGTTGTGTCAGCAGGTCATGTGTTCATCCAGCAACCAACCCACCCAACATACATGGCTCTGCCCAGGCTAGACAGCTTCATGAACAACTGTTACAGCCAAGTAGAGATGACCCCACCTCTTCCCAGGCCCATTGAAGGTGAGAATGTCAAATCAGTTTGTATCCTTTTACTACCATGCACTTCTTATCATCACAATATGCCCAGACTGATTTCTTAACATTTCTTTGCAATGGAAAAGCTTACGAATACATTAGTACAATTTCAAGAGTGTATAGTTTTGAAAAACACTAAACTGCAGGACTTGTTCAGATATGAGGTTTCATGCCAAGTGCTGATGTTACTGGACTTGTTTTATAATCATTGTTTTATTTTGTTTTATTTTTCTGTTTTCCTCCAGTGGGTGTGATATGTGCTGCGCCTATAATGCAAGGCTGGTATCGTGCTCAGGTAGTGGATGTCTACCCTGACACTGAAGAAGTAGATTTAAAGTTCTTAGACTATGGCGGCTATGCTAGAACTGACAGCTGTGTCCTTAAGCAGATCAGAACAGACTTCATGTCACTACCATTTCAAGCTACGGAATGCTATCTGTCAAACATTGCACCCTTGGTTGGTGAGTGAGACAACTATATTATTTTTGCCCTCTTCAGACCCGGAACTTAACACTCTCAGCTGTGCATATAAATATGCTTGTGAAACTTCATGATGCTTAAAAACTTGCTGGTTAAAACAGCAAAAGGCAGAGAAGAAAAAATTGTCATCATTTTTATGTCACCGCCTGGGTCGTTCTACAGGGCAAGAGAGCTAAAGATTGTGATTCTAGTAAAGGCATTTTAGTTATTAAAGTTTCTTTGCTGAATTTAATTTTCTTAGTTGCTTCCTTTAAAATGTATTTTATGTCATAAGCTTGAAAGTTGCAATAGTTTTGAAAATAGGTTATGTCCTGATGTTTCGACCCTTGAAAGGTAATGGACAGCGTTTTAACTTTGTTATCAGGGATACATAAGGTCCATGAGCTACTTTGAGAAAATTCTTGTGGAGTGTTTTAGTGTAAGGCTTTATTTAATTTGCGCGTACTTTTCCCACCAACAGGCGAGGAAGATTTCTCTGAAACTGCTAGAGTCTTTGTGGAGCAGGTCGCACAGAGTTTTGCTATCTTACAAGGACAGGTGACAAGCTACAGTGATGACGGAGTGCCATTTATTGAACTTTTCTACACGGACAGCGAGAGAAGGGTATGGAATCATTGCAGTTCTTAGAATTCCATGTGAACAGTCATTCTCATTGTAATTTGTTGCATCCTTAGGGAAGGAACTATTACTAGAAACTTGCTGGTATAACCATGTTAAAATCTCTTGTGGTTAGAGTGATGACTCTGAAACAAGCAGTTGTTATGGTTAAAACAGAATCCCCGTGAAGAGGAGCAGCATATATACTGTTGGAAACGTCCAGTTTTTACACGATTTGGCTCTTTTCAAAGCCAACATTTATTATTTTATTATTCTGGGTTTTTTTTTTTTTTACACTTAAAACTTGCGGCTCAAGGGCCTTAGTTACATCTGAATTTACAAAGAGATAAAAACATGCAAAGAATCATAAAAACAGAGGATAAAAAATACACACAAAACACGTAATTAAGAGTTATTACTAAGCATTTTAGTTATAACAGAAATGGGGCTGCTTTTATACCATAAAGAGATTTAGTTACTTCCAGTTATCTGCACCATACTCGGCCTCAAACATCACTTATCTCAGTCTTCTTGTTCTAGGAGACTGGAGTAATTGGCAGGGCGGTATGTGTGCTGAAGGGTTAAACAGGACAAATAATTTTGCTTAGTTTGTAAGAGTAGTTGCATAGGAGAAAAATCACTTCACTAAATCCATACATTAACAAGGCAATAGACTTCTTTGGTCATGAGGTAGAGGTCAGTTGTGTAAAGGCTCCTTAAAGCCCCATGGTAGAGTAGATAAGGGTAGTCTTAGTGTTGGCCACTGACTCAAGACACCCTCACTCTTGCCCGAGCATCTATACATTCATCCATTTTATGCAAGTTTTCAGTTTGTTATTGGTTTCTTTTTCTAATCTTGTTTTATTTCCCTTTTTTTCTGTTCAATCTTCAATTTTGCTTGGACCACAGGTTCAATCACTAAACAAGGAGTTAGTCAACCAGGGATTGGTCATGTGGTTTGAAGACAGCATCGAAATACCATCATCGTCGTCAGAAAACACCAGCCTTCTAACAGAAGATCATATTACAGAATAGAGTAAGATTGAGTCATTAGCGAGTAATTAGTGTTGTTTTGAAATCAGTAGGTAAAGAATATTCTGTTGTATCTTAATAACTCCAATCGGTTGATGCTTAAAAATCCTCATGACGTGAGGAATCATACTTAAGAAACGTGTAAAACAATGCTTGTTCTTGAAAGTGTTGCATTTATGATCCTCTGGCTGTAATGAAACTGATGTCATCAAACTCTAGTGTAAATTTCATTACAATGCATTATTGTTCTGCTCTTGTCCCTTTAGATGCCATAGTGGCTTGTTCTGAAATGCTCATAATGCTCAGTAATTCAACAATAACTAAATATTCAGAAATATTCAGATATTTTCATTAATATTCACAAACTGAATCGTTCACAAGGGTGGCTTAATTCAACAAAATTAAATATTCAGAAATTGTCACAAGTATTCATATACTTTCATAAATATTCAGAAATTTGATGCTAGTAAAGGTCGCATAGAAAGTACACCATTGTACACTGTGATCAGCACATTTTTCGCTTTTCTGCAATTTTTTTTTTCTCTCAGTGTGTTAGTATTTCTGTATCTTTTTCTGGGTTTATTTCTGTTCTTGTCACACTTTAGTTTTTTATAATTTCATCAAGTGTTTTACAAGTGCTTTCTCAAAAATGGGAATCTCAAATAACCCTGTTAAGTGAAGAAATCATTGTAGTTTCTTGTAATCATTTAGCTTCTTGGATAAAATTAGAAATAGAACAATTTGTATATAGAAATTCTGAAGCAGTCAAACTTTCTCATGTAAATACTTTTATGATGCTCTTGAAATTTGAAATTTGAAACTTGAAAAGGTGATGGTTTGTCAAACAATATTTTCTCTCCTTTACAGGAAAATATACTTCCAGTCCAAAATTTATTGATTTGTAGGTAGCCCTTTTTAAAAATTTCTTTCTGTTTTGCTACCGAATTGATAAAGAAGAAAGTGCAAAGAAAAGCATGAAAGGGCGTCATTATCATAGCGGGCCTGGGGCCGAGCATGGAATTATGAAGTCTTAACCAGTTACTGCATGCGTGAACTGACCGTATCAGATCTATGAATGGCTTGCGCATGTGTGCAGTAACTGGGAGAAGAGTTTTATTTCCATGTGCAGCCACAGACCTGCTATGATCTTGAGGGAAGTTCCCTATTTAAATAAATCACTTGGTTTCATATTGTTTGAAGAGAGACATATTTTTTACACTCAAAGAGTTTGATTGAATTGACATAAAGCCAAGCCACAATACTTTTATCATTAATGTCACATGCTCACTTTATGAAATGTCAAAATGATTAATAAACCTGTAGATACACGACTTGCCACAGCATTCAGCAGTAATAATCACCACTCTGTGCTTACAGGGTTAGTGAAGCATTCTTTCTTAACTGGTCTCCCGGCCAAGTGTGTTAGTTTAAACACTTGAGGACCGGTCAAAGTTCTCTCTACATGGTCTGGCTGAAAAGCATGATCCTTATTTTTTAACTCGCGAAACATCTGGGGGATAAAGATTGACAAGCTAACTGGTCCCACCACTGGCCAATCACTGAAAAACACTTTACTAGGGTTTACATTGAATTTTGAACATAGAAGGCAGCATAATAAAGTTTCCTTCCTCCTCCATGGTAACATTCTATCAGTACAGAACGTTTGACTATTAACTGTAAGCGCTGATTTGTTATTTTGGGGTAGCATTGCAATTCAATTAGACCCTGCCTGGTGTCCTCAACATACAATCTACCTTAGCTTTCCTAAAATGAAATAAAAATCATGTCTCGTCGAAATAACCTTGATCATAACATAATAGAAAACCATTTCAACAGCAAAATTATGTGGGTGAGTTCAATGTTACATGTCAAAACATGACTACAACATTGATGATGCTATGTTTGCAGTCAGTAAAAAAAAATAATAAAAATTAAAAAAAATCAAGAGATGTAAAAGAGATTTGATGTACCTCTAAAGACCAACCACTTTGACAATCTTGTGCGACGAGTAGGTATGATCATGATGCAGCAGGACAAACTGTATACATGTACAGTTCATGTACATAGTTTCTAGGTGTCATTTCCTTTGCTCTTTTGTTATTATGGTTTAAAATTATTTGCAGAAATGAGATCTCAAGTGGCGCACACTTTATTATCAAAATCTCGAATGGTATGCTTGGCCTGTACCAAACATTTCCAATAATACTGATTGGATCTTGTTTTTCAAACTTATGCTGCAATTAAAAAACTTAATATTTTACCAAAAAGCTATTCAAAAGCTAAAACAAAATTAAAAGACAATATTTGTGATTTTTCGTACAGATAAACTCAGTTATAAAAAACGGAACTGAATAAAGTTTTGGTGGAAACATTTCTACTGGAAATTTAGAAGATGAACGCAGTGTTCCCAGTTAAGGCCATACAAAATAAAATGTACCTTTTTGCACTGCTGTTTTGAGTACTGTTCTGAAGCAAGTACATGTAGTTTGCAGATACTAAGAAACTGTATGACCCAACTCTTTGACAGCTGATAATGCCATGAAATGTAATGAGTAAGAATATCAACAAAATATCTCTATATAAAACAAATATTGTATAGAAATATGTCACATCTATGTTCATTATTTTAGTAGATTTGTTTTAAAATAAAGCTTCAATAAAAGCAAACTTGCTTTATGGAATAGCAGACAAAATCGTTGTGTCAAAGTTTGTTCGAGTTTTACCAGCCTTTCTTGATTGTTAATTATTATCATATGTATGATGACCTGTTATGTGAATTTTTCGAGTTTCCAATACATATCTTGAAACAATTATTTATTATAAAGGTAAATTACATAAGTGGTTTTCGGACAGGTTAATTCACCGTGGGCTATTTTTCATTGAAATTTATATGTACTCCCAACCTATGTAACTATGTATCTAAGTTGATATTTGTTAAGGATTTTGTCTGCCGCCTTATTGGGCTTATTATTTTTCATACCAGGCAATCAAAATAAACAACAGTCTTGGAAGACCTTCAAGGAATTATTTTCTGGAGGATTTACAATACAAGTTTCATAATCGAGCAATCAAAAGTTGGAAAGAGATGGCGCAGTTCACGCAAATTTACTGAAACTGATTTAACCCATAGAATCTTCAATATTGCCCACAAACCTCATGAATGATGGTATTTCTATAGATATTAATGGTACACATTTTACATCACCAGGTTCAAAGTTACTCATCTTTTACGTTATTTATCACTCCATAACAATGAATAAATATCCATAAAGTGTTAATATTAATTCGTATCCCCCACCAGTTATATAGTCAACCTTAATCCCAGATTCATAAAGGATGGGTTCTCCTCTTCTTAAACATCACTGTATAAATGTATAAGATTTGTCCACGTACTGTTGTTGGTAGAGACACCACTATCCATGTGCATAACCAGGCTGCGAACCGTATTCTTAAACTGGGTTCAGAGTACCAATCCGCTCACGCCGAGGATACGAAATTAACTGCGAACTTAACTTAAGGTGGAAAGCGTGTAGAGGCTTTGAGGCCGCCGTATTTAACTTGAGGAGTCTTGGCGCTGGCCGTGCCGCGCGGCCGGGCCAGTCCAAATTATATAGCG
>CM021532.1:18066643-18078181 GCA_010994315.2 Pisaster ochraceus
GGGGGGGGGTCGGAGGCGAAAGGTTCAACCATTCTAACCACCTCCACCATAGCACCGAACAATGCAATTATTAATCTAAAACTTGAGATAAGAAAATTGTCCGATGATGTTTGTTTTTGAGATCTTTAGTAGTTCTGACTAAATAGTCAGTAGCTGAAGTAGCCGAATAAATCTGGTGCTGAATGCCCGGCTTGAACTTTGGCCTCTCTAAAAGGTTCAACGATTAGGTTTAGTTGTTATTACATGACAACCCAGCCCTCACACGTACAAAAACATAGCAACCAGGATGTATACAGCACACTTGTCTTGTTTTCCCCTATTCAACTCAGTTTCTTTGTTATTTTGTCACTATGTTGTTTTAAAAAAAAATTGTCAGCGACATGCAAAAAGACGTTCTGTTATAGAAAATTTAGTTGATATAGCGTTTAACGTTTCTATTAATTGGAGTCACTAGACCAGTACGTCTTCTTAATTATTTCTCTCTCATAATAAGGGAAGATAGATCAGAAGAGAAAAACCAAAGTCACAGAACTAAGATGTGTGTACCATGACAAAAGGATCAATGAGGAGCGACATTTGAAAATGCGCACTGTCCAACAGCGCTGGCGAAAGGTTGTCATCTTGGCAACCGCTTGTAGACTGAGGCCTCTGGAAGTTTATTTGAAGCTGTGTTGTTTTATCACTATGCACGGTTCAAAAGCAATGTCAGATAACAAACTTATAACATTGTCTTTATACTGCATGCATCGGTGTCGCGCATACTGTCCTCTGATAATGGCCTTCTACTTTATTTCCACCGGCAGCACGTTCTGTTCTTTATCTGAACGAACAAAGTCTATTTGTTTTCATTCCAAAGAAATGGATAACAATGAAGCTGGCCGTAACTGGTACCAAGTACCAAGTTTACGTGATTGTTTTTTTTATTATGGCATAGGGGCATACCGTACTCTGTTAGTACAGCCAACTTTATGTAGGGACTCATATGGCTTTAACGAAAAACATAGTCAAGACAAGAAAGTAATCGAAACACCCAGTTTGTAAGGACCAAGACAACAAGAAAAAGAAACCGGTCACTATTAAAAAGCACACCCCCCCCCAAAAAAAAAAAAACAACAACAACAACAAAACAACAACAACAAAAAAACACGATAAAATGTAATTTTAAAAACAAGTTCTTTAAAAATGACAAGTAAATTCGGTTACACCACCATATTCTGACACCTATATTTTGACACTTCTCAGTATTTTCTTACCCATAACCCTTTACCCTAACCCTATAACCAAACCCTAACCCTTTACCCCCTTCCCTAACCCTATAATAATAATTTAAGATTTATTTATACTGCACCATTTATTACAAATGATCAAAAGTGCATATCAAAAGCATTTTAAAATGCACAGAATGGAATAATGATTTGAAAATATATATATATAAAAACAAACAACAAACATCTGCGTCACAATGAAGGCCCCAAACCAATAACCATTCCCTAACCATAGCGTGTAAATAATGAGGGCTTTTCGGAACATAGGGATTTAGGGATGTCGAAATATAGAGCATGAGTTACCGTAAAATAATTCCATGAATATCTATGCTTCGGGTTTTTTGCATTCGTGTCATACCACTATAGTGTACAGGGGCTACCGGGCTAACTGGGAAATAATGTGGGAGAGGGGGTGACACCCCCCCCCCCCGCCTCCACGAGGTAAAACAAATATTGAACTCAGTTGAATGTGTAGGCCATAAACTCTGCGGCCATTTAAAGTAGACTTTTTGTAATACATCTGAAACGTTGCTCTGAAGAAAAAGAAATCAACTCGAACAAAGAGTTGGATCATCAATGTGTCGACAAGCACAACATTAGCGTTGAACGATTTTCACGTGCGAGCATTAGTTGTTGTTGTTTTTTGTGGTTTTTTCCATTAAGTTGTCTAGTTCGTTGTAATCACCAGCGTGGTGTCACGTTGAAATTTGTGTGGACCCCAGCACAACCTGCACCCATTCATCTTGTGTCAAAATGAAAACAAATTCAACAAAATGTTCAGTCATGGCCCAAAACGCATTGGATACGCTATTATAGATGATTGACTTTAACCTTACGTCATCTGTTCCGGGTCTTTTTTTTTTATCACTTCTGAACATCAGCTAAAGGAAATTTAAGGTCACGTGATCTCTTCTGTCTTGGACTCGAACGGGACTTACCCGAATATTTTTTTAAGGTCAGATTTCGTCATGCATTGTTGTGTTTTGTTTGCCCTGTGGGAGAGGTCGGTGTACACTTACGACCGTTTTTGCGGAAAATGTAAACAGCACTGTATAATCAGAAAGTGCACAAGCTCATTGTACAGCGAATAAATCCTTTTTATTTGGGAAGAAACGTTTATATCAGAGGTTGGTGAGATTTGACATGAAAACAGGGCATTTTTAAATTGAATTTAGAAAAGGTCTTTAGACAGAAGACCTATTTAATGTTTCCGGGTGTCTATTTTTACTGCTTACACCAGTTTTGAATAATAGGCTACAAATACAGCAACAAATGTCTGTCATTTTTCCATTCCACTAGTTTTGGTGACAATAACAATTCTATTGAACTTGATACATGCTTGTGATTGTAGGTTAATACTCTTTGATCACGCATCATGTATGAACTTTCTTGTTTTCATAAATAGAACAATACTTAAATCAATCAACAAACGATGTTCACTGTTTTGTGATTGAATTTCTAGGTGCCTATATCGGATTCGGACTGTATAACGACCCTAAAAACGCAAGACCTACCTACTTACCCAAAGAACAAATTTAAACAGCAAAAGTAGATATTATACACAATTACCGCAAACCGAATGTACATTGATACCTCACCATGCAATGCCTCAACAGTTATAGACCCTGAAAACGTCACTAAATTAAATTGTTTTCACCACACGACCATTTCGGGCTTTCCACAGATACCACAGGACTGTGTCAAGATGCAGGAACCATGTAAACACTACATCATACGGCTATAATCATTTCTTGGTCAAGCTGACTCGTACTCGGAAAGTGGTTAAAGAATTTGATTTTTACTCAGTTTCTGAGTCAGTCTGAGTGACCAATTTCTAGGTCATTTTGGCACAGATTTCGGGTCGATCTGACCAGATCCGGATCAATTTTGATCTGGACGCGTTTTTAAAGGGCATTACAGGGTTTTTATATATTTTTATTCACGTTGTTCTAGACAATAACCGCGAAACATTATCTATAAAACCACGGAACCACCCAAGGTAAAACAAAGAATAAGCACGTGGTGTACGAATCAGAATTCGAAAATTTCTGTGGAGCTGCAAGCAGAAGTTTTTTTTAATAGTATGTGGTTTGTTTCGTGTGTTCAGCAGTGAATGAGTCACAGCGTAAAACTATAGCTCACTTATGATATCATGTGTTTACGAAGGACCCAGCCACAGAGTTCAGACTTTCGGCAAGCACAGTTTGTTCATCAGCTCAGCTGAAGAAAACTTCTGACATTTTATGGAGATATAAATGTTCAGATGTCTCACTGATAAAATGTTGCCCTAGTAACTATTATTCTATTCCATGCATTCTAAAATCCGGGGCAAATTTTTCCACTTGTTATTAAAAAAAAATATTTACAGAACGGAAAGTTCCAGGTACAAACACCGAACGGCTCTCTTTCCTTGCATCCCTCCCCGGAACCTCTTCAGAAATGGCTCGTAGACCTTTTGATCAACAGACCTATAGTTTGTTCTCAACTATGCCCTAACTTGAGTTACTTTCCCAAATAAAGTTGGACATACCCGATTATACAGCAGATTGAGTTGGGTGTTATACACTTGGGATTGACGCAACTGTGTAGTTTGGACGACAATCGGGCGAGGCAGTGTTACTCTGTATGAAGACATTGATTTATATATACTTATTGTATTTCTACATCGTTTCAATAATGTTTCAATATAACATTATTATGATATAGTATTGTCAATGAGCACGTACTTTATTACAACTATATTAATCAAAAAACTATTAATTAAGCCAAAACGATTTTGATTTGATCCGAAATGGTTTATTCACATTAAAATAAAGTATTCACGGCCAGAATCTAGACATTTGAACAATAATTATAATAAAGTATAACTAGAACGTCAATGAAAATTTAGGAAACCAATATTTGATCAAACCGGTCATAACATAAATACCAAATTCCCCATTCAGATGTTTCCGAGAAAATTGTGTTGGAGATACCGCCCCCAGAACAACCATTTAAAAGTCCGTCGCTGCAATATAAATCAGCCAACTGACAAAACATGAGCAGGTTTTCTATAGTTTTATTTAAAATGCAACCCCAATCCCTGGAAAAAAAAACATTACCCGTTTGTATAATTTTCACTCAAAAACTTGACATCCGAACTCTGTGATAACTGCTTCGCAGGTTGGTTGATGAGGTTTTGTTATTGAATACTACGGGATTGAAATGTCACTAAATTACTCTTCTAGAGACAATTTCCCAAAGACGGTTTTTTTTAATACACCAAATGTTTCTTCTTGGTTTTATTTTGATAAATATAAAATTTAAAAGCAAAGCTATGCGTTTGTTCATAAATATTTATCAATCATCTTTTTTTCTTTTTACATAAATTGTATTATTGTTTGTGTATGTACATTGCTGTATTATGTAACATTAATCTCATTAAAAGAACCATTAAAATCTTCATTCTCTCATAACATGTCATTATTTTGTGAAGGGCCTACACCTTCAAGGCTCGGCCATCGTGTTTTTTTTTTTTTTTTTTTTTTTAAAGCACAGTTTTACTTGTCAGGCTTCTTCACCATGAACACAAAACAAAGATGGCAACTGCATGATAAAGATCTGTTATAGAAGCATGCCTAGAACACAGAGAATGCTGAGCTCAACAATTATCCTGTGTGGCTGCTGTGTGCATAGAGTATCAGTACCACGTGAAATACCTGCTTTGGCACAGTTTACCAGATACGTCAATAGGATGGCTGAAAATTTGCCATCAGCCAAAATGGCGGCGCCCACTCACGAGTAGCCACAAAGCAGCACGCACAGTGACAAAGACAAGCACCTAACCCACACACAGCAATCTCCGGGGTCTAGGCCTAGAAACTAAATTCTATGAAGCAACACATTATGAATTGCCACTCATATACGATAATATTGTTTATAGAAACCATATAGTACAATAAAAGTTTAAAGGAAGGTTGAAAACTTGTACTTACATTCACGCATGTTTTAGTTTGATTTTACCCTTAACCTGTCGAAGGGCTTTCGCTTGTGATAAAAAACAATCAAAGATAATGTATCTTTTATAAAGGCATGATGGAAGTTACATATTTTACACCATTAAAATCATTCAACAAAATTCAATCTTGAATCTGAAAGTGATCAATGAACTCTACAGGGCAAGTTAGATTTTAAAAACAAACAAACGGCTTGAGTGATATTTATCGGGAACAATATATTTTTTTCAAATCGTCGCTTAAAAAGACGATGATGAATGTATTCAGCCCAGAATAGAACGTGCACGTCTCGCGCGTATTCAACATCTTTGGACGACTTTGGTTTCAAGTCAATGCTCTAACCCGTAAAGTGAACAAACTCGCGCTCTTTGAACAGGTCCCAATGCACGATTTCTCACTCGAGACTGGCACAGTCTATTCCGAGGCAGAGCCGTGGAATAGGCCCTGATTAAGTGGATCCATTGATGTCATCCCTTCCATTTTCAACATGCCCTGGACAAAATTTGTCATACATTTGTTTCTCATAGAGAACAAGTTTTACAATACAATGGCGCAACATGCACGAATAATAATCATGAACAAAAGGATCATGGGACAAAGTTCAGTTAGTTCAAGCTCTTTGGGATTAATTGGATTGGTTTTCTCTACAGCTATATATAAACACACATAGGCTATACAAACCACACATGAAAACATTCCAACAACTTAACGAATCGAAAGTTTGAGATCACTAGACCATTTTCTGGCACTTGACGCACTTGCTTACTTTAAAACTCAACGAAAGCGCTATACGAAATGCAACGATTAATAGTCCTGCAGATACATGTACATGTACATGTACGTATCATTCTTTGTGCGTGTGTTTCTCAAAAATGGCAGACCACGTAACCTTTGTTTACAAAAAGAGCGACCTTGTACATTCCAGGTCCAGAAAGGCAGGCGAGATACTACACTGGCCATACGGGAAGTTGCACATTAAGTGTCATACTTTTTACATCAAGAAATATACAAGTACCAGCAGAACAAGTTTTGTTATGTGTCCCCTTTCTTTCCCATCAAAAGTTTGTAAAATCAGACAGTGCAATATCACAAAATTTAAGATTTAAAGCTTTCTTCCATTGGGCCGTGTATAAAAATAACGTGCCTGCAGGAAGTCCACGCTCTATGGGACTTTTGTAAACACTTGATGTCACAGGTCACATGGTCTATAGAATTGTGACATCATTGTGAAGGGTCTCTCATTTTTTGAGTTCATGTACCTTCAAAACAATTGTCCCTTTTCAAAAGTACACTTCACTCTTAACAAAATGTATGAAAGAAAATACCTTTTTCTGGTTTGAAACTGGGGACAATTATTTTGTTCTTAGACTCAATCGTTAAGAGTTAGCTTTTTAAATTAAATAGACTTATATTCAGCAGTTTTTTAGAAAGTGTTTCATTCATACAAAATGTGGACAGTGTTTACGATTGTGTCAGTATAATTGACAAATACATTTTTAAAAAATAGGGCCTGTGCACAAAGCAGCATAAACATTCAAGTTGTAAGATAATAAGGATAATATTGTACAATACTATAGTGTTTGTTCACGATTCGTTTTCTGCACATGAATTGTTCGTATTGACATACTTCATGACAGCGTTAGCAGCATCGAGTCTCCGTGCCCGGATCAGGACAGATGCTAACCACTCCAAACTTTTGCACTGATGTTCCACCTCCTCAAGGAGAGTCTCCGTGGGCTTGTAAGCCGGGGTGTCCTTCAAGAGAGGTATTAGAGAGTCTAAATTCAGGGCACTTGCGAGGATGCGCCAGTCATTTCCTAGAGAAGCCAATGGGTCTAGGAGCTGAACCAACTCCATGCACAGCTCGTGGGAGATAGTCCGTGAATGGCCGGCCTGACTCAAAGGGTTAGTCGGTGGGGATTCGTCCCCTGTAATGATTATCTTCATATTTTGCGTGCACGGTTGTTGCGTGGGTTGGTCAGTGTTTTTATTCAAATGTTCGTCATCTGAAGATGGGTTTGATTGGTTATCTGATGAGGTATCCGAGGATGAAGGTACTGATGAGTTTGATGAGTTCGATGCGCTTACATCTGAAGACAATGAACTGATGCTCCCTGATCTGCTGCTGACGCTGGATGTGCTGTCGTAACGTCTCCTTTTTCCTCTCTGCTTGCCTGAGGAAAACACATTGATGACGGCTTTGTTGGAGTTGCCCATGTTCTCGACTTTGCGTCTGGATAAGGCGTTAGATTTCATGGAGGCAAGGACTTTTAAGTTAGTCTTATCGGATTCAATGTTTTCCCTGCCTTGCTGGTGAAGCACCAGTCTGATATCTATGTCCCGCACGTGCTCGTTTTCGTGTTTGAAGATAAATGAGACATGGGGGCACTTGCCGTGCCAAAGGTTGAGGTAAGGTACACGTTCTTGTCGGTCATCCAACCGATGTGACCACCCTTCGTTGACGTGTTGCACGGTGGCCAACATATCGTGATCGTCCCCATGGAACAGGAACTCCTTACGGGGGCACAGCATCTTGAAGTGATTCTTTGCCTCGTTTTGTACGGCAAATTGAAGTGCGCACGGGGTGTTGTTCAGCAAATACACGCGGATTTCGTAATGTTGTCTGGCGCGCATCTTCCCACCGAAAACAGCCAGCTGCATCCATTTTTTAATTTCTTTTTCCTTTGATGAATTTTTCCCTTCAGCCAAGCAGGTATAAAGAGTAAAATGTGATACTTGGACCTGCACTTCAGCCGGGAAAAGTGTGTACGGTCTTATACTGTCATCCCTCGAGCAAACCTCTCTCCAGTCCTTGTTTTGCATGAGGTGGGTCTCACTTGCCACAAGAGAAACGTCGTTGACGTTGTACGCACAGTGTCTGTAGCTCAGCATTGCGGGCTTTTTCAGCTTGAGCCCATGGGGCCCACAGTGCACGACGGGACTTATGATCGTCTGTTCGTCACTCATGCCTGGAAAGTCTCCCAAGTCCCAATCCAGGATGAGTGAGATGCGCTCGGTGCGTCCAGCCTCGATGGCACACGGTGGGATCGTCAGAGAGATACCCATCTCGTTCAGGACTAACGTGTCACCGAGATGGCTCACTTCGCGGGATATGAACACAACCAGTTTACTTCCCACCATGATCGTTTCACTCTGGGACATGCCAGCTCTTACCAGCTCCTGGAGCTGATGGTCTGCCTGGAACGATAACCCCAGCCCCCCATTAGTCAAAGCGGGTATTGTTGATAACGTTTTATCACTACCACGTGTTCTAATATGGCCGTCATAGGTGTATGTGTACTGCTCTGGAGGCGAACTTATATCCAGGGGTCTTACCTGTGGATTCCCATCTCCCAACTCCCAAAACCGTGGGGGTGATCCTGACGCACTGGACGGCTGCGTGTCATACAGGAACTCCCCATTGAAACCTCGATTGCTATAAATAGTGGTACTCCATGGGAGCTCTCGACCCCTGTTACGGGGGTTGTAATGTCCTGTAGCGGTAACCTCGTCAGGTTCGTCAACTTTCACTTGATCAATCGACACTGCCTGAAATTCTTCGCATGTAATTTTAAAATTCCTACCGCAACACTTGGCACAGATACACTTAGTGATAAACACGACGATGACCAGGAAAATAACAGTTACAAAGACTGCTATAAGCATATATTGCAATTCATTCCAATCATCATTCCCTATGTCCGATGGTGGTGTTGTACCCATAGGCGTACCCATCATGACGGCTGAACAACAGTCTCAGCGCAAGACTTACACTTAAGACACAGCCTTCCTTTAGTCTGCACTGTGGGGCGGTGAGAAGTACAGCCGTCAAAACACTCAAACGCCAACGACAAACTTTTTGAGGGGCGTTACTCAAAAACAGCTGCACTGTGTGCGTTCGTTCCTCCTCACAAATTGCTCCATGGAAGTTGCGAGACGAATTGATATTGTGCTATTTAATCACATCCATGCATGCAGCTTTCTAAAAGAGCAGTCCTAATCCAACTAATGGTACACGGCGAGTGTGTGACCCAGCAAGAGTCTGGCCTACGTGCACTCACCATGGGCACAAATGAACTATGGATAGAGGTCATGCATGCACCGTGCACTGATCAGCCATCAGCGAATCCGATCAAACCACCGGTTGGCACGATGCGCCCGCACGTGACATCACTACACGTGCCTGCCGGTTATTTTTCTAGTGTATGAATATTAAAGATATTAAAGACTCACGACCTGATCCCCCCCCCCCATTTCAGACATTTTAGACAACTTGTCGTTTTATTCTGGAATCTGTAAGTAACCATCGGTGTTAATATGTTAATTGCCATTTAAATAGCGCCAATATTTACGCTCACATTGCGCACTGAACGTCATGGTGGGTAGTTCTTTGTGTGTTAGGCATAATATTATTATGACTAACACAAACGTCCCCGACTAGTACATACAAATGGGATTTCACGTTGCCTTTTAATTTGTGCATTCTTGCAATGGAAGAATGTGTAGACTTTCAGTTGGAAGTGCCAAGTGCCACTAAGCCTATACAAGCCAAGAGTTAAGCCCTCTGGTTAAAAACAAAACATAAACAAAACCACTGACCCTACCCGGAGCTTTCTCGTTGTTTGACTGACACACACAAACATTGAAATCATTTTTCTTCTTTATGAAGGTTCTTGCATTATTTTGAAATAAGGAATAGCCACATGGCGCATACCTGCAGCTTGCAAAAATAAAATAAAAACCGAAAACAAAAACCCTTCATCAACTTCGTGCCTCCCAACAACAACTATTATGGTGATTTACCTTAGATTCCTCTCCCTATTTTCATAAGGTTGTCTTCCCCATTTTGTTTTATATACAGACAGCTTTAAACCAGGTTGATTGATTGAAGTATTTTTATTTTTACCTTCTGTGGTGTTGATATCATTTTGTGTCAATAAAACCACATACCAGGGAGATATTAACCGCTGGAGGATTTTTGGGGGCCGTCCCATTTTGTTTCACAAGTTGGCTGAATGGAGCAAGTTTACATTAACCTGTTGTCGAACGTTATCAATGATGCACACATGAGATAAGAACCAGGAATGGGTGTTATTGTTGGAAGCAAGTCATCAAAATAGATTAAGTAAAAAGAGAGGGAAATGTAACATGAGGTAGACAGGAATTTTTTATTTATTCTTAAATTAATAATTGATTAGTTTTGACTTAGCTGTATTGTTACTTTATTGTGATGACAGATAATATTGACATGGCTTAGGACCTATGGATCCATGAGAGTTTTTTTTTTAAAAGCGCGAAAACAGGATACGCGAGTCAGTACTAGGAAATCTGTATGCAAGAGATAACAAAGACAGTTTTTAAATTAGGATGAGTATTTCGTAGTTAAATTCCGCAATAAACCGTGCAAATCTCTTGAGAACCTCGGGGCCCAATTCGCAGAATTTCTATTTCGTACCCGTTAAACTAAAGCTCACTTGCCGACAGTTGAGTGACGCAACAATGCAAATCCAAACGCGTATACTCGCGGTAAAATCTTTCCGATTGTTTATAAAAACGTTTGCTTCCTGCATGTTTTCTTCTGCTACAGTAAGCACAAAAAAGTGTTCAACTTTAAACAGCTTTATGAAATTGAGACCAGGCTCCCACACACATTGCTTCAAAATGACGATCGAATGCGCCCGGAACCTTTGTACAGTGCGCATGTTCCGTAAATAATATATATATACATATATATTTTTGACTTACAAAAGTGGATGAATAAGAACAAGTATTTGTAACTTGTTGGTGGAATAAATTCAGGTAAATCCACTATTAGTCGTACAAAGAGTCTGTGAATATTTCTGCAGGTTTGGTGGTCAGGTTTTAGAAAAAACGGCGGGAAAAGAATATAATAAAGTTAGTTTAAATTCAATGTTTTAACCACTTCCGGGTCTGTCTGGCAAGTCCCAGGACCCGGAACCTGGAGGTCAATGGCCTGGGAGTTTTTAGAGTTTTTAAGCAACGGTGATTTGGGGGTAATTTTCATTTTCACACCTCCAATCACTAAACAGGGAACAAAATACAAACAATATATTCTGACCGGGCAGTGACCTCCCTGTATTCCAGAATCTTCTAAAGCTGCTCAAATGTTTGTACGTCTATTTTTATAAGAAATTATATAATGTATAAGAAATTGCTCGAAGAGTGTATTTTAGGAAGATGATGTAAATGTAAAGAAGTTTGTGGAAATAAGAAATTTGTGGAAGATCTGAGACACTATAAATACGGGCTGTGAGAGA
>CM021532.1:18079507-18095425 GCA_010994315.2 Pisaster ochraceus
ACTTTTGGATAGCCAACATTTCCGGATAGTTTGGGGATTTTCAGATCGTAACAAGTATGAGCTTAATCAGTGGGATTTCGGAGTGAAAATATTTTTTTTAATTCTTACTAAGTAGGCATAGGCCTATAGCTGCCGTAAAAGCATAAATCAGACTTGACAATACGCCGAAAAGCACACATTCATAAGTCACAAGCTGAAGCCTGCCGAAATTAGGGGACGAAAATGGTGTTAGACAGTTTGACAGAATTACATATAGATCATGGTGATCATAAACAAGTAATGATAATGGTAAACAAAGCCCCACTACACCCCATGACATTAAACGCATTTTGAAAATCTACTATTAGACCCAACTTCGTGTTTTTGCGTACTTCCTTTTTCCACAATGACTTTTCAAAAGTCTTTACACATAAAACCTTAATTTCTAAAAACGTCATTGTCAGCATTGTTACAAGCTACCGTCATGGAATAGGCATTTCATTTCCACTCCACCTCCCCACTAAAAAACAAACAAAAGCAGAGCAGTGGAGAGTCAGTGTGGCGTTTCAGTGGAATTTTCCTGAAATTTTCGATTTACTGTAAAGAGCTCTTCTCTGCGAGCGTTTTAGTGAATGCAGTTAACAGTCACTTTTTGGGTTCTTGTTCGACAAATGGTTTTACTCAATTGAGCCTGATGCGATGCTCGCCCCAGACCCAAATCCATTATACCCGCTTTCAGCCTCGCTACCATGGGCAGCGCACCGCATCGATACCTCTCGCCACTACCCCCTGGAGGTAGGGATATACTGAGAAACAACGCTGATTTGGTGGCTCCCAAGGGTGACTTCTTTGCGTGCACGCTTGTAAAAAACCTTTCGAGCGCTTGTATGGCGCAGCGAGATCGATAACCCCTAGGAACGAGGTTGGACATACATGGAGTAGTTTTTCAAACAATCACTTACTTAATTGTTCAAAACTAGACCCCATTAACTGGCGTGCTGTACTCCTGGTACGACTACAGCTGGGTTTTTTTTAAAGGACGCCTTAATTACTGGGTCCACTTCAACAGCAGCCTTACAACAAACTTTTAATTCTGAGAAGACGTTAATCTGAAGACCATAACTATGGTAAGTGTACAAGCCATTATAACATCAAACCACTTTTTCATCGCACAATAAAATACAGATGCAGATTGGGCGCTTGGGTTTATTTCTCTATTTGCAGATTGCAGAAAAAAGTGTAAGTTTTTTTCTCATAAATTTTAACTTTAGGTAAAAACAAGACTTAAAATAAATATTTACTGAATGATAGCAAAATATTTACAACGGGTAATAGATAAGTAAAAATAGGCCTAATAACATAGTTTACACTTGACCCAAAACAGAGTTACTACACTGTACATGGTCAAAACAATCATGTCATAATTCATTCATAACGGTGGAAATTCTAAAAATGTCTAAGAAATTATAATAATATAAGCCTACAAATCTCAAACTTGATGTATACAATGCTCAAATACCAGTACAAAAATAATCTAAAGCAGTTTTGTTGGAACGTTTGTAGCCTACAAATAGTTTTTAAGGATTCCTTAATAAATAACAATCTCTTCAGGGGAAAGTACGCAATTGTTTTATGGAAAAAAATATTTCATTCCAATCCTAGACTGTGGCTTCCATCAACACAACTTAAGACCAACATGTAATATTTCATTAAAACAAGATTTCATCAATGTGTGTTAGCACTGTATACTCAGTACTTTCCCGAGTTCTGTGAAAAAAATCACAGGCATAATACTCGGGTGGGATTCGTACCGACTACCTTTGCAATTCTAGAGCAGTGTCTTCCCACAAACTAGACCACCGAGATTGCCCGGTAGCTAGAGGCAGTTCGAATCCTATATTTTAGCAGCGGGTTCCGCAATGATTTTTCCCTGATGCAAAAATAAAATCTATTAAAATTTCATCAATCACAAAACCATTTTGCCAATGTTCTTGATGTGAACCTTTGCATTTAGCTTATTATTTTTGATTGCAGCAACTGAAATGGGGACTTTGGAGGTATACCATTGTTCCCTTTCTCGAAACTGACAATTATTTAGACAGACTACTTTTAGTCCTCTAGGAGAACTATTCAATCTGTAATCTTTTGTTGTGATATTGAGGGGAAAAGCAATAACAATCGCATATATGTTGTTCCGTTTCACTAAGAAACATTGCCTGTAGGTAGTTGGGAGTGCAAATCCCCTGGAATGAATGTGTTTTGTCCCGTTCCGCCTTTCAGCATGTATTGTCAAACTATCAGAAGGTTCACGATGTCACTGGATCATGGGAACTTAACAATAGCAAACTAAACTAGTGGTTGATGTGTTTTTGACAATGGCACAATGAACTGAATTTTGACTGTTGTGTTTTTTGGTTCACATCTCATAAGAGGCAACTACAAACATCCTAGAAAATATATATCCTAGCCCTAGAGGGTTTTAACTTTCAAATAAAAACTGCAGGAAGTACAGCATACAAATCCCACTAGGGGTACACTTAACATACACAACTGTACACTGATGGATCGTTTTTATTTCATGTAATAACTGAATTGAGTTGTTGTTGTTGTTGTTGTTTCGTTTGTTTGTTTGGGGTTTTTTTGGGGGGGGATGGCAACATTTTTTTTTTTTTTACCCTAAACCAATGTGAAAGTACAGCTTTCTGAATTCTGCTCACACACAAAATTCACGGTTAATGTCTTTACCAATGGACAATTTAAGTGGTGTAATTATTGCATTTGAGGAAAATAAATCCAGATGTTTTCTCTCGATGCACCTGCCTTGGTGTGCAACAAAGCAATGTTTGCTCAGTGCTTTCCTCTGTAAGTCCTTTAAACCCTAGACTCAGTGGCATTCTTACTGACTAAACCATTTGAGTGTAGTACTGTATAGCAAAATGGATCAATATACATGTACTGTTTGAGGCTTTGCAAGGTGAGGTGTACGTGTCAATGTTTATTCGGTTTGCGGTAACACCATCTATTCCTTCCTCCATGGTAACACCAACACCATGTGTATGTATATCTACTAGCTGTGTAGATTTGTTCTTAAGGAACTAGATCTTGGATCAAACTTAGCATGAGGCCAGGCACTCAACCATAACAGAGTCTAAAGGATGGGGCGTTGAGTTACAGTTTGTGATTTAGGAGGACGGATCCTATTGAAATAACCAAGGGGAGCTACAGTTACAAAGAATTAGTAATTGACCTCAGAAATATATACTTGTAGTGGTGACTTAAGCATAGCATTTATTTTATATTCTGGATCATAGACCTAAGAAATGCTTTCACTTTGAAGAAAACTAACTGTTACTCAAATTGCCTAACAATACAATTTAAATTGGCAAAGTGTTGGAAGTCCATGGTGATTCACAGTACATTCAATATAGGCCTGGGTGTCAGAAAGCTGTTTTATTTGATAAGTTGAAGTTGGTTACTTAAACCAGATCTCAACAAATCATCTCAAGGAAAAAAAAGCTTCCTGATTCCTGTTTTGAGTGTAACTTCAATCCTCACAGAATCACCAGTATGTACAAAACCCCTCACAAATCATGAAAAACAGTCTCCACTTTCAATTAAATTTTCACTGAACATTTTTATGATATAATTCTTGAAAATAACAGGATAGGATTGAACACATGTGGAGTGTCATGTGACCAAGTGGTGTAGTGCACCGGACTCAAGTTCTGGTGTTGTGTGAGTTTGGCTTTGAGTCCCGGCCCTGGCAGTTGTGTCCTTTATATTATTATTATTATTTATTTATTTATATATTTACATAATGTTCGGTATGAGTGATAGTTTGCTTCTAATTTTAATCAGAAACTTGGAAAAGTTGGTAGTAAAACAAATCATTCAGTGGAATTGGACAAGTTAAAAATTGCCCATTCATCCTTCACTAAGATTTTTAAGTGGAATTTTAAACTATGCAAAGCATGCAGGGTCAAGTGTCATGGCTCTGCTTACGGAAATCTGCGCATATAGTCACCCATCTCTGCTAAGTGTTGGCGTCAAATTCTGCACTACTGATGTAAGTGAAGAATGCTAAGTAATATGAAGTACACATGGACATAAGCAACCATTTCTTGCTAATTTGTGTAAAAAGCTTTATGAACATGTGAAATTTTTATTTGCTGTAACTGCACATTACACTTCTAGTACTAGTAGCCATGAAATTTGGCGCACGGAAATACAACCAAAAGAGATTGCAGTACGGCAGCAGAATTCACTCCAACTTTAAATAGCATTTAGGTTCACCGAGATGACCCAAATTATCACGTACTTCCTTCTTACTGCCAACCTGTATGTGTTTTTACTATTTTCCAAGTATCACCTACTACTTTTAATTGTTTTGCTCATGCGTTCCCCTCATTTATCTTTCCTTTTGAATTGGCACATGTCTGTTTTGTTTTTATTATGACTCTTTTAGAGTGTTTTAACACTTAAAATGTACACATATATCTTATTTGTAAAAGTATTTATTTTTTAAAAGTATCTTTATACTTATTTGCAGTGTATTTTTACTTGATTTTTATTGTAATGGTGTCTAGCTATAGTTTACCCTTCTCTTTACTTGATGTAAAACAATTCTCCGCAATTCAACCACATCAAACCACAACATTTCTCTAAATAGACGAAATAGTATTCACAAACCTCCCAAGATAGTAAACAATTAAAATTTCAAATCTCCCTACATGGTTCATGCATGACACACCTTACACTCTTCGTATATACAAAGCTAAAAGAAAACTGTTCACTGACGTCTTTATAATGGAAGACTTTTAATTGACGCATGTTTAATTTGGCCCACCACTGCCCACAACAGGGCACTGTTGAAAGAATCTCTGAGCTTCTCACATCATCTATTCAGCACCCTCACCTGGGGAAATATTCTTCAAAGATGTTGGAACGTAGCTACGGAGAGCTTGAAAAGATCTAGAAATGAAAATTTAAAAGAAATTGCTGCAACTTCTGATACACCACCTTCTCAACAGACAATCACTGATGAGAAGAATCCAATTGCTATGGTAACTTCCAAGCCATATCAGCATGATTTGAAACAGACAGTTGGTGTCAGTGAAAGTGCAAGAAAGTGATAGGAACATGATCTACGTGTACAGTTATCAAAAAGTCAGCTGTATGATAAAATGTCCTGATCAAGCACTCCAGTGTGAAGAACTCCACACATGGATATATTGCAATGAAACTGAAGAAAATAGATCCTTCTCAGATGGCATTCCTTTTTTTTATCACTCGCCATGCCGGAGTACTTACACGACACGCACACAGAAGGTACATTACCAGAACTGCACGAACATATGATAACGAAACGAAATGCTAGATGAGCCGTATTGCACGTATCCTGCATAGCACTTTAGAAGAGCAGACCTCCAGTACTGCTTGAGAAATGTGACGTCAGCAAGAAAGCTCTATAGAGATAATGCTTGTGAACGTACCCTTATTAGGTTTGTTTATTTTACATGTATTTATTACTATTATTATTTTTTCTTTCCCTGTTTAATTTTGTTTGTTGGGGCGGGAGTTAATGTTCTTGTTTTTATATGCATGATCATGAAACCCTGAGGTGATTGAAAACATGTTACTCTGGGTTGAGTTTAAACTTTGGCACCCCTGAACAAAGATATTGACTAATAGGGTGACCGCCAACATAGAGCTGGACAGCTCAGTTGTCATTTTCACTAGTCCAACAGGTCTGCATTGTCGCCTTTGTCTTTTCTACTGAACTGGTAATACATGAACTATCAGCAGTGGGACAGTTAGCTCTGCCTCCATCTTTTTCTTCAGTATGTTTCATGTTGAATGGAAATGCTTTTCAACATTGAAATTAGTGAGCCGGGTGAATTGGAGAGAATTTTATCTGGTCCTCTGGTGTTCCAACAGAAACAGTTTTTTGGCTAAGCAAATACATTTTGGCTGGTACTCTTAATCTGGTATGCAAAATTGTTTTGGGCTTGTAAGCAGCTCTATGAAATTGTAACATGGCTAGGGTTACTGTCAAGATAAAATGCAGTGAAAGATTGCCTTTGACAACAGTGCTTTGGTTTTTGCTCAATGAAGCAAGCAAGTGCGGAGTGCAAAAGGTGCAATCACGGCTTACTGCCTGAAGAAGGGGGCTAGGCGAGAGTTGGCAACCGGTGCTCTGTTGGTCCTCTTGTCTGTCCGTGGTTTCTGGTTCTCGATCGCCTTCTGCCGTTTCACATAGAACTGCCGGGCATTTTTGTCCCACTTACTACGGTTTTTCAAAATCTGTATATAAAAAAAAAACCACAAAAACACAAAAAGAGAGTCTATAAACCAAAGAGAACTGACCAGTGTATCCTTAGTTTTGGGAAGAGTACGTTCAATATTTAAGTTTGAATAAAAAATAATCATAAAATCAACCTGTTAAAATTGTCTTGATATATGTGATTATGTATCTGGGGATTCACTCTGTAATCAATTGTTTGGACAGGCATTTTAAATTAGAGTGAATTTAAATTCACCTTTCATGAGAGAGGCTTTGATACAGATAAAAAAAAAAAATGCAGAATGACTAATGGAAGTTAAAACCTTTTTTGTACAAAGATTTTTAAATAAAAATGTACAATTCATTTTTTTCTTTTTTCAATATCATCAATATGGTTTTGAAATATGAAAGCTGCCCTATGCCTGCAGTGTGGTGAATGCATATACACTTCACATTTATAGATCTTTGCCAAGTTATTCCGCCATACACAACCTGTGCAGTTGCATGGCTTTAAATGTTAAAGGGTCCATCAACTCACTGGCAAATTCTATAGGGAGTAGAATGGTTGGATTTAACAATAATTGCCTGAGACTGTTTCTGTCTAAATAGTGTACCTCTAATGTGTCCCCATGTACAGTGTGAGGGCGCTTCACAGCCACCATGATGACAGGGCATTGATCAACAGTTTGGATTGTGCTAATAGGTCGTGCCTGCTGTAATGGGACAATGGCTTCCCCTATGAAGGCATTACTCCATAGGACATCATAATCCATGACTGTGAAACTCATCACAGCACCAGAGTCAATCAGCTCTGTTGGAACTGATGAACTGTAAAGTACAGGATTGATAATTACGAGAATATTAAACACACCAAAGGAATTTGTCCATCTCCAATACTGTCAAAATCATAGAAATATAATTTGAAGACCCCCTAAATAACAATTAATGGCTTACTTTGATTGCCGCAAACAAAATAAGCATGTACAAACATCCCTGAAACTTTGTTCTTGTAATAAGGGCAAGGCAGTTGTTTTTACTTGGTAAGGGCACCTCTATGAAAGAAGTGCAAATTTGTTTTGTAACATTTCAAGAGACACCAAGGCAATGAATAGAGGCAGTTGCCTTTGTTGTCGCTGTGAAGTCTCACGCTCGAATTAATGTGAATAAAATCCCGGACAAAGCTTTGACACCAGTTTTTGTTTGTTTTCATTTAGATCAAGACTTATTTGATGATGAAATAATCCCAGGCTGATTGTATGGTGCATTTATTGATAACCTACGGGTGAACATGAATTTAGTGTTCCACAAAAAAAACATAAAAACACCATGATGTACCTTGAAAAAATAAAACACAGGAAAGAAAACATAATTATTATTGACACAATGTTTTTGGATATGTTCTTACAGGAAAAGGAAATGAACCTCTGGATCAGGATATCCAGTCTTCATGAGGCCTATGGTTCAGCTGGTGCTTTGGCATATCACTTTATCAGACTGAAATACATCTTGAAAAAAAAAGTGGGAACATTTTATTGACTACAAGGGCTGGCCTACGTGCATAATATAGCAAAGAGTTTGACGGTCTTTTCAGGCTGTTTAATAACAATTTTGCAAATTTTCTTTCAGAGATAAAAAATAAAAATAAATAAAAATCGGAAATCAGATGTAAGAAGGAGGAATATCATGCATTATGCATGTACAAGAGCTGCTTTGCAGTAGCAGGTTACAATATTAAAATCCATTTGTTATTCATCCTGCTAGTATGTCATTATATCACCTGCATCTTCCTCACGCAAGATGTTTTCATTTGCATTGTTTGTTTGTATCTTTAATTTTTTGGTTGGTCAGCTTTTGTAAAGTGCTGTGATCTTTGTGGGGCGCCATAAAAATGCCTTTTTGTATGCATGTATTTTGTTTGTCTACAAAGCTAAAGCTGCAATGACTGTAAATCACTCTGTTACTTGTTCAAAGGTATTTCTTATGACAGAAACTGATAATGCTGAGATGACTTTGATTCTTTGCAAAAATCAATACAAAAGGCAAGTCCAAGGATTATTTAGTTTTAACATAAATCCTTAAAGAAAACCTAGCTCTAAATGCATTTCCTATGAGCTTCCAGTAACCATTGCAGGCAAGGTGATTGAAGTGGGTGAAGCATACAGTGGAATTACGATTAATTGCATTGTTCCAAAACTGAACAAGTGAATAATAATAATGCTGGATAGACATTGCACCAGTATCTGTCAATTTTGACACTCACGGTGAAAGAAGACTATTTTTCCCAGCCATTGAGTAATATACAATAATTCTGTCCCTAAAGAGTACGCAGCCTGTGCAACAAGAACCATTTCTGCCCTCACAGGTTCCCACTAACACCGAGTGATAAGAACCAAAAATATTTAAATGTCTTGCTCAAGGACACAGGTGACATGACTGGAAATCTAACCCACACCCCGATGACTGTGCCATCAGAACTTAAGTCTGGTACTCTAGACCACTTGGCAATGATAGTTCTAGCAAATACAGAAATACAGTAAAATTATGCTAAGGTGAAAACATGACTTACATTTCAAATGTCTCATCAAACACAGGATTGAGATTATTCTGGAGTGGCCGGGTCTGCTGAGGAGGGAGGAGTTTAAAGCAGTCTGAATCCACAGGTAGCACCTCTACTATCACAAAGGGGTCACTACTGCCATGCCTATCTAGACCAGGTAGGTCCACTGCATTGCACACTAAAGAAATTTGTTGAATTTATAACGTTTTTTAATAATCGATGGATTTTAATGTTTCTTGTAACGTATTCGGTATGTTCCTTTTTAATCACCGAAATCTGCCATTTTGCAATGTGATTTTTCATAAATCGTTAATAAATAAATGAATGAATGACAATTTACAAAATGGGTGTTGAGTTACTTAGCATATGACAATTCATTCACAGGCCCGATGCTTCATGGTGGTAACAGATTGCCTCCACTGCCTTTTCTATTAGAGACTTTATTTCCCCTCTTGGAGGTGCCCTTTAGGGGTAAATGCCTTGCCCCTACAAGAATGAAGTATCAGGCCTGCATCCATACTTATTATTACTCAGGATATTTACTCCAGGGTTGAAAAACAAAACAAAACACTTCAATCTTTATTGATAAGGTGTAAACAAAATTCTTCAATTAGTCAACTTTAAAATGAATATTTTTTCATGCATCCTTTTGTTTTTAATAATATAACAAACAACAAACAACTCTGAAATTGTCATCAAATTTGGTGATCATGTTTTAGTGAAAAGAGAACAAAAAATGCGTTCTTTTTTGTTATGGAATTCTGTACGTTTTCAAGTGCTTTTGTTTTGCTGCAACTGGAAAACAACAGTAATTATAATTACCACTAAAAACTATTTGTATGATAAAAAACTCTTAACTTTAAGTATTTAAGCAGAAACTTAACTAGGAAAACACAAAAATAGGGAAAAACCTTGCCTTTTACAATGAACATCTTGTGTCCATCCACCTCTTCCCTGCAGGCCATCCTGATGCCAAGATGGCCGAAGTACTCCAATGGTGTGGCCATGTCCAAGGCAAGATCCTTATAGTATCTAAGCATCAGATCGTGAGTACTGAGCGAGTTCAACTCAAGCTGACTGATCAGGAACTTGTATTGGACGCCTTGGATCTTGGAAGAGTCTAATGCCAGACCAGGTCGCTTGAAATAGCTCTCTATTGCTTCTAAGCTCTAAAAATGTTTAAGGGAAAGCATACCATCTTTAGTTTTGTTGTTGTAAAACTCATCATTTTCGTTTGATACCAAATCAAGAAACTTTAATCACAGCTATTGCCAATTACTGCAGTGACTTCTACATTAATGAAAACACCTTTTGAGCAATCTGGCCATAGCCACCACTGACAGGAAAGCATGAGCAATTGTATTTAACAGATGTTACCCACCTCCATCAAGTCTTTGTAGTACTGAGGTTGCTTGCCTACTTGCATGAGAGCAACGATTCCTCTAAGAAGCGAGTTCCAGACTTCCTCAACGATACGAGGAAAGATCTGAGCCATCAGCTGCTTGTAAAGCGTCTCAAGATTGTGGTCGATGTATGAGAAGAAGTTATCAAGTTGCTGTAGTGAGAATATGGACATTAAACTGATAGTACGTAGTGGATTACAATCGGGTTTTTCTCAATCAAAAAAGATATGGAGCTAAACTGCCTGGGGCTAATGCCATGGGAATGCTAATCAAAGATATTTGCTAAACAAAACAAATTCATATTAAAGAGGAAAGATTACCAGAAAAGATTCTACCAATACTACCGCTGCTACAAATTTTGCTAATTAATATTTTAAGTAATTGGGCCCTACTATAATAGGCATTGCATAAACTAAACAATCAAGATTACGAAGAAGAAAAAACAAACAAACAAACTCACACAAACATACACACCCATGTATACACATTTTCTGTATAATTAATTTTCTATTTTATTTTCACTGCTGCTTTCACATAAATACTACTAACTGCACAATGGCAGCTGCACAAAATATAAGATATCATTACATGTTTTTCTTCCAAAGCACAAGTGCGCACTCTTAAACCATACTTTTATATTACCTCGTCTTTGGCAGCAGCATCTCCTTTACAGTTGACCACCTTCCCCAGGACAGTCATAACTTCTTGGCTCATCTTATCAGCAATGCGCCTCTCCAGCAGGCCAGACATATTGATCGTATCGCTGCTGGCCTTACTGGTCATCCTCTGCAGGGTGCTCAGGGTCAGCTTGCCTGCCGTGGGGTTGTCATGGCGGGCTGCAAGGTTGTTGACCGTCTCCTCCCAGTCCAAGAGGGTTGGGAGGTTGTCCAGATAAGCCCGGACATGCTCGATGTTGTTCAGCGTAATGCACAACTGAGGGAGAGTAACAGAATGGGATAGAAAATAAATTACACTTCCTTACAGAAACAACACTTGAATTTTCCTTAATGCAACAAAATTACAATTACAAGAACAAAAGGGAAAAAAACTGAACTTAAAACTACAGTATCTCTAACAAATTTAAAGCCGCAGGTCTTATCAATTGGAGACTGTTCCGAGACTGATGGTGGCAGCAGATTTACAGGGTAAATATATGTTGTTTCTAGAAGTTTGTACATGCTCAGAATTAAGAAAACAATGAAAAGTCACAGTAGGACTACCTGGTACTACTGCCACCTGGGATCTCAATGTTTTTGATTAGGATTTAATCTGTTTCAGGCAAAGTATTTGCGGTAACCTGTATTGCTATTTCCACACCATTACTTGTAAGCAACTACACTCAGCATTAATTTTGTAATGCAATACAGTCCGAGAATAAATGCTTCCCAGTAATGGCGGAACAAACAGATACAGGTCATATGAACATTAGCTACATAGGGTTGGTTTATAAATACATTCAATGTATTCAAAATGGAGGATGGAAGGATTAATAGTTGTGCATTTACTTTGATGAAATTTTACAACTACAAAATCTCAATGAGCCACTCCTACAAAATATAATTTTAATTAAAATCAATTAATTTTTGTTCATCATGACCAACACGAAGAATTTTCACTTCCTCTTCACCTCAAAAGTACTACGATATTTACATAGATCTGTAAAACCATTACAGAAATACACAATACAAAAAACCCCAGAAACTTACTGCAGTAAAAAAATGATTAAGTATGTACCGGTACAATATAAAATGTGAACATAAACAACACTCAATATTCATGTATGCAGACTCGAGAGCACAATACATCATAAAAGTACTAGAACCCTAAGCCTAACCCTAGCTATAGATTTTGAGGGATTATTGGAACACAGGAATGTCAAAACATAGAGCAGTCATCCTTTCAACCACTTACCTTTTCTTTGATGTCGAAATGTCCACTGTTACTTCGGTAGAAACCATTCTTTTCTAGAATCTTGTGAATTGAGCTTGCATAAAGTTTAGCGCCCTCACAAATAAGCTATTGAAATGACAAACACTGTTATGTATTGGTATATTGGTATGTAAAGTGCATTGATACATTATTGTAAAATGCGCTATATAAGAACTAGTTATTATTATTATGATTATTATCAAGCTTAACAGAATTTCTCTGAATTTGTCTCAGACATTTAAATACTTATTTGATGTAAATTGGCACAATCTCCATTAATTGATCCCAAAATGTTTATGTAAATTGCTTTAATTGTTTTAAAGACTAAAATATAAGACGTAAATATTAAGCATGGTAAAACGTGGCTTAACAAAATAACAGACCCATATAAAAGATAATAGTAACTATAATTGGGCAAGAGTTAAAATTGTAGACATAATACTTATGAAAAGCAATTACATTACATTACATATTAAAGAGAAAAGCAATGAATATGACATAAATAGTGGAGGACTTAAATGTTATAACTATTTGATGGCAAAACATCACAGAGTAAAACCATAAAGCTAGCTGGAAAACAGAAAATCACTGTTAATGACAACAAATACAAATTGATGGCATAAAATATTGAATCGAATTGCAGAACAACATAAATAATGGTAGACATATCAGCATATTGAAATACTTGCAGGTATAACTTCAATAAAAAATAGTGGCTGCCATAAAGGGACAAAAAACGGTGGCAACTTCAACAACAAAAAGTGGCAAGGATAATTTTAAAATACGAAGTAATGACAGGCATAACTTCACAAACATAGTGGCTGCATAAATAACAAAATGTTCATATAATAATGACAACAAATATTCAAGTTTGCAAGGGTAAATGAAAAACATTATATGGAACAGTAGCAAAGAGAGATTTATTGAGCAACATTTTTTGAACTTTGTTTTAAATGGACTCTGTTACTCACGTCTGTGATTTTGGTTACAGCCATACAGCGACTGTCAACTCCTTCAAATCCAATCTTGTGCCACTCCTCAGTCACCTGATACGAAAGTGAAACAAACACTGGTCATTATTAACTTGGAACTCCCAAGAATGTAATCATTGAATGTGATGAGAAGTTTGCATTAACCCTCCTACTGTCTGACCAGTCAATGTCATCCACATGGATTGAATGATTGGTGAATGCATCTACATGGTACATAGTCAACTCTCCTACTGTCTGACCATTCAATATCATTCATGTGGTTTAGAATGATAGATGCACTATGCCAGGCTGCAATGTCATGTGGCGGATGCATCGACTGCCACACAGATACCTGTTCTATACACAACCCATGCAGTTCAATAGTTTTCAAGGTTGGTAACCTAAAAAGTACTGAATTGAAAACTGGATAACTTGAATGAAGTCTCACATCCACAACAATCAACGTAGACCTGTATTTACTTTCCTTCTTGCTGTTATACCTTGGCAAAGCAGGACTGAGCATCAACCGCCGAGTTGGAGTACTTTACTACGCTGTGGACCAACACCACATCCTTGTCCATGGCCAGTGCCCTTCGGACGCGGTCAAATGTCTCATACTTAAAGGTGACCAGCCAAAAGATGAGTGCCTCCTGAAACCAGGTATGGTAATTTATGATTTTCAGTCCCTCACTGTTGAAAAAAAAACAAAAAACAACATATTAGTTTCAATCTGTAAGCTCACTGATTACCAGTATAAATAATACAGGGAGTTGTTCTGTTTGAAACACTGTCAATGTGGAGGAAACAGCATTTGGGGACCTCATAAATCACTGTTTCTTGTTTTGATTGCTGCAATTGAAAACCAGGTAGAATAGGGACATTGAAAAACCCCTGATTTACTTGTTTAACTTTTAAAAAAACCACACACACACACAAAATCGTGTTAACCAATTTTGATGAACTTTTCATTTGTTAGTGAGTTTATTGAACAGCTGAAAATACATGCTGAAAAAATTGTTATTACCAGGTGTGATTGTTTGATTTCAGGACAGAGTGCATCTTTTTGACAGTCATGTAGAGTTTGAGGCTTGCCTTGCTGGACTCTGCGATGTTCTCCGGGAACTTCTGGTAGCGGACCTGATACTGATTCAACTGGGTCAGGACGTCCTGAAGACTGCAGCATATCTGGGCATCCGTCTGTTGGGCTACTACCATGCTATAGTCGACATTGTATCTTTGGGGGTGGGACAGAAATGTATGATTTTTTTTATATTCAAGTTTATTTTGAAAATGATCAAGTTGTAGTCACTAAAACTTAGTCTGTTAATGTGGTTTATGAAGCAACTTTTACTGCATTTGTCTATTAGCTTTCTTGGGAAATTTTGGACACATTACGAGAACACTGTGTTGGGTTTGATTGTATGAAAAGTTTTAACCAAACCAAGTAGTGCCCCTTGTTATGTCCATGTTATCTCAAAAAAGCTATTGGGCTGATACACTGCTGTGATCTTTAGTGCATCTGGAAGTAGAGACAGGAGGTGTATCAAGAAAATGTTCAGTTACACTATTCAAGCTGATAACATTTAACTACATTCTACAAATGGTGGCAGAAGTGGGATGCTGGATTTTTATAATGAAGACACTCACCTCTTGAACATGTTCTGGTAGTCCTTAGTCGGTCTAAGTAGGGCCATCATGTCACCCATGACATCACCAAGTTTTTCCAGCAGCCTGACTACATCTGCTGGTTTCTATGGTAACCAAGACATATGAACACATACAGATTGTGACCAGTGAATCCTACATTTTGTCACAAAGGTTCATTTTAGATACAAATAGCAAGGGCAATTTGTTTTCGAATGGAACCTTACCTGTTCAAAGTGGCTCCATCAACAAGGTCATATCTCCTTTCAAAAAGGCTGCAATCTCACTCCATTGCTAGATTGAGGGCATTCTTATAAAAGATTCAACCTTTTTGCATTTACAAAAACCATGACAGCAACAAGGCTTTAACTCATTATACAGTTTTGGCGCATCGACATGTCGATGACCAAAAATGTTTTCCGTCAATTTAGGTATAAATAGATATGGATTTGGCTCCACTCCTCAAAATGACAGATAAAATACTGCTAATTTGTGTTTCACAAAAAAATTCCCCCAAATAAGATTTGTCGATGGAGCCTACCAGTGATCCTTCTGGTTGGGGTAAGCTATCCAACATATTACTCAGCCATCTCCTGGTATCTGATGCGATGGTATCTTCCATGAGTTTCTGAACTTGCCGATGGGGGAGAGAGTTACGATCCTTCCAAACTTTCATTTGCAGAAGACTTGACACATTGCTCAATCTAAGATCCAGGATATATGATTTTAAAAATAGCACAAATAATAATAAACGTGATGCCCACACTAAAATCTGTGAAATGCAGTAACAGTCAAGACGACCAAAAAAATAAGCCTTGATATAAATAATACACCAAGATGTCTTAATCATTCGATAAATAAGCAGTTTAGAAATATTAACATATTATAGGCCTAAAACTAGTATTTTATTTATTTCTGGCAGCAGAAGTTAATTATGCCACAGTGCCTCTTATTTCTTAAAAGGCACTTTAAAAAATTAGACATCTTTCAATAATATTTCCTCTCCACAAAAAAACCTCACCTATATGTGTATACAAAAACGAGTAAAGGCATTGTGACAAATCGTTGTGTGCCCGGTAAAAGGACGTAACGAAAAGATCCTGGTAAAAGGACGTAAGCAATTAATGTGCAAAATTGTGTTTCAAGAAAACT
>CM021532.1:18103991-18121107 GCA_010994315.2 Pisaster ochraceus
ATAAATTAAATGTTCTTGGATCTGTGTGCATGCTCAGATCTACCTAAACAACCGAAAAACTCCTGTTATGTTTGCTAAACCACGTAGTGACCCGATGATGTTCAGGCAAACCAAAAACAGACTTTTGGGAACACTAGTGGCAGCATACTAACCAGATAAATTAAATGTTCTTGGATCTGTGTGCATGCTCAGAACTACCTAAACAACAGATACTCTCCTTTTATGTTTGCTACCACGTAGCTACCACTAACGTCTCCCACTGTCAGCACTACAATGTATTGTCCATATCTTACCATTCGCATCCATACTAAGAATTCCCTTGGCCTCTATCACAGTGACCTTCAGCATACATGCTGGAGACTGAAAGACAAACAGTAAGAAATATAGTAGATGTAAAGCGTATCTTGGCACAACATATGCCAGTGAAAACTTGAGATGGCCCCTTTGTGAATCTTTCAGACAGAAATATTTCTCAGAAGGATTGGTTTTGGTTTGCACTTTATAAATAGTGAGCTTTAAGATTAGAGTAATCACATTTTTACTTAAATTTTTTATAATTAAAAATCCTGCACTTTATTTTTCAAAGGATTAATTTCCTGACCTTATTGCACAGTTCCTCTTCCATCATTTCCACATGGACATCTTTGGGGACGTTAAAAACCTGAAAAAAACACAATCATAAACAAATAACGACCACTTAAAAAAACTGTTGATTGCAAAATGTTGTTAAACATGTACTAGGTAAACTAGTAATAGACCGCTTGGCTATGACATGGCTAGTTCTTTACACTGTTTTAAGTCTCTGTTAAAAACTCATTTGTTTGAAGCTGCTTATTTGTAGTCTGCTTATTTGTAATTGTATCTTTCACTCATTGTATATTTATTGTTCTCTTTAAGCGCTTAGAGGCTTTTGCATTAGGCGCTTTACAAATGTCTTTATTATTATTATTTTATGAGCAGACATACTGTACCTTCTGCAACTGGGAGACAAGATAAAGGGGATTAATGTCCACTGCATTCATCCGGCCAAGAGGATGAAGATATGTCCTCAACAACTTGGTGTAGAGTTTTACAAACTAGTAGAGAAATAATCATTGGATTCAGTAATTAGTTACTCAAAAGGTAGTATTAAATATGTTCAACTGTATGCAAAGTATGCATTAAACTGTAAAAAAATATATAAAAAAAAGCACTACATCTTTCCTTGAAAACTTTAATACCTAATAATGTACAACTGAAAAATCAATTATTTGTATATGTATAAATATGTTATTGTTTTTGTAGTTAAGTCAATGTTTCAGGGGTGTGCCAACCAGCCAGTGGCAGTACCCCTTTAGGGTTGGGTGGCCTTTGTTGCCGGGCAACAAACTCCTCACTCATATTTTTTTATGTGACTGTTTAAATTGAATTTACCATAAGGCCAAACAAAATAAATGTTGTGTTTACGGTTACAAGGCCTACCTGGATATTTAGCTGCCAAGTTGCCAACCTCTTGCTTTTCTATTTTGCTCCTCAGTAACATACAATAAGCCTTTTTTTTCATAAACGTTTCCCCCTCTTTAAACTTATCATCATGATCTGATACACCTGCATAACACATTAAATATGCCAAAATCATGCTGACGTCAAAACTTGTTTATTGCTGTGGTTGTGTACGTACAAGTGATATTTTAATCTTTGTCAAAAGGCTGAATAGAAGCCAGATATAGATCTGCCGTACGAAGCCTAGCCTGCTTATGTGCTTTTATCTGGACCAATAAACACAACTACTACGAATGACTCGACATTATTACTTTAGATCAATTTAACAAATGCTCAATTTGAACTCAACACAATCTGACAATTACTTTCCTGATCCATTGAATGTGTTAACTGAATTAACTGAATAAACCATTTTGTGAGTTTGAATTATGTCTCGTGCAATGACTTGCTGAGTCATACAAGTGACCACTAAAATTTTAATTTCTCAGGCTAAAGACAATTGCTTTGTCACTATGATTCAGGGCAAACTTTTGCTAACCCGCTGAAAAGTTGCATGCCTCAATTTTGGATTGACCACCCACCACAGGGGACCCTCGACCCAGTAACAAGAGGCGTACTGTGGTGAGACCATCTCTGGAATGGCGAGGGATGTGGGTTCAAATCCCACCCGAGTATTCCTGTGGATTCTTTTATGCAGTACTCAGAAAGCACCGTTATAAAACAGTATTCTTGGGTTGACCCACTCCCGCCCAATTTTATGTTTCAGTACATAATATTTTTGATCACCACTCCTTGTAGGATACAAAATAGTTATAATGTTCTTTCTCCTTGGTGCATTTGTTATACCTAGGCTATTTTAAATTGTCTTGAAAGAAGTACATTTCAAATACCCAGAGACTCACAACACACATTCAGATTAGATCAGGCTGACATTCATTCAGAACTTACTTATTTTACATAAACAGTCATTTATTTATTTGTATTTTGTTTTGTATTTTTGTCCGACATGTGAGTTGTGAGTTTCGGCTCTGTTGTTAATGTTACAGTACACCTTGCACCACTGAGCCTAGGGAGTGAAAGAATGTTCACCTAGTAAACCTATGGTTCACCAGTCTGGAAAAAGTGCAAGTAAGTGAACAACAATGGAATGAGAACTGTGAACAAAATAACAGGATCCTTCTCAAATTGAAAAGTGGTAAAATAATATGTCAGCTTTTTTTAACATAGCACTGATATATGGGGGAGGTCAATATTTTGTATACACTAGGAGTGAAAAGCACCTCTGACAAATGAAACACTGGAAATCTGACCCCTCCTGTATTGCCATGGGCATACTTTTTTCCTAATCAAAACAAAATTAATTTAGATTGTACCAGTTTCCAACTTGAAGTCTTTATAACTCATGAATAGAACTAAATTAGTTTAAGGTTAGTGGACTTCAAATACAAATAAAGAACTCAAAAATTCATAAACTAAATTATTTCCCTACCTGCCTTCTTTTCATGCCGTTACCATAAACACAATATTATTTTGTTTGAACTAAGTACCTAAATGGAGTACATTATACAAGTGGTAAACATTGTTTTAATATAGAAATGTACATGTATGCAGTTTTTACCATTGGAACATGCCCTGGGTAAAGAAATGTATGAAACAAGTAAATAAATAAATAAATAAATTGTTTAAACATATAAAAGGATTTTGATAAGTTTTATGTATTCTTCTTTACTTGAAGTGATATTTCGTTCTTCTAAGGGCAAGGCAATTTTCCTTACAAAAGGGCCTCTATAAGGAAAAATACATTTCAACTGGAACATTTCAAGGGGCACCAAGGCAATGACTAAGGGCACGTTGGGGATTGCTTATGTGAAGTATCAGGCCTGATACAGTCCCTAATACTTACCTCAGGTTTCAAGGTTGGTTTTGTACAGCTACCCTCCATTTGTTTAACCTGGAAAAACACACAGATAAAAAATGAAAAACTGATTTAGTATTCATCTACTATTCCACAGGTTCAGATTTTGGACAAGTTTAAGAAAATTTAATAATAATATAGACAGTTTGTTACTCTCCAAATCTCGGAGACAATACACACATATTTGCCCAATTTGTCCAGATTTATTATTACATTATTTATACACGCTGTACACTTCTGGAAATGAAACCTCAGGACCCTCAAAAGTGGTTCTTACAGTAACCCGTAGCCTGAGGATGCCTTTGTAGGTTCAAAGTTAGTGTCGAAAAAGATTGGTGATCATTAAAAAAATGTATCAGTTTATGGATTAGAAAGTTCATAACAGTATCATAACAGTATTATCCAGAGAAATATTTACAGCAGTCCAGAAAATAGCATTGGAAAACCCCAGGAATCACTGAAGACACGATCGAAGTAAGCCTGCTCAAAAACCAGACACAATTGAATTAAGCCGGATGATGACAACAGCACAAAACACAAGGGGAACTTTGTTTTTCGTTGCTTTTCCTAAAGCATGTCCATCTAATGTGATGAAATATTCACACATAGTTGTATGGTGTGCTTATTGAATGAAAACGAAAGAATTTGATAGAATCAAATCTTTCACAAATGTACACTTCTTCCAATGGTACCTCCATCTCATAACTTGCACTTTCGACTGTATTCACTACTACCTTTTTTAAGAAAGAAAAATCAATGTAACAATGGAAACCACAGTCAGTTCTATTTTTAAGGTGTGAACGTTTCCAGGCCCATATCATTAGCCAACCACTAAAGCATGTACAGCATGCTTCCCACGTACCCCCTAATACCCAAGTGATTTTATTTCTTTCCGTGAACACAGAATGTAAACAACTTACATCTGCAATGAATGCAGTACAGTCGGATTATGAATAGATGGATCTTTCTACATGAAAACCCACCAAGGTCAGGGCTTTTTATTGTGCTGTGGTCACAAAACCTTGTTTATTAGTAACAGAAGAAAAAATCTTGCGGTCTTTTGTAGTGTTTGCTTTGCTGATAATTACAATGAACTTGGGAGGGGGGCAGGAATGGGTTATAGTCAAACTTTTAAAATTCACCCAAGCACAGCAGGGATTGTCTACTTTCATTCTTCTTTCATCCCTTCTAGTTACAGGACATAAGGCCAGGGGATTTGAGAAACTGTTAAAAAAAAATATATAAAAAAAAAATTACCCAAACACCTAGTTTATACAAGAGAATACATCATCTGTGTACCTGTCTGATCAGAGCAGTCTGTAGCACATTTTGTTTAAATCTTGTTTTCATGAGCATTTTCTTAGCAATGTTTAACCTCCTGAAATTAACGCGTAGGGCCTATTGGTCTGAATTTCTAAAATGAGCACCTACATACACGTTATTGTTCATAGAAAATCAATGAAAAATTGTTAAAACCTTTTTCCTAAATTTCCTCTAAACTACATGTCATATACATGTACAGTGTATATCATTTCTATTCATTAAAAGTATTCATAAACAATGACTAAACCTACCCAAATTGACATCTTGACGGTAATACAACAGTCCAAATCAATTTTAAAAAAACATTGTCTCCAAAAGCAAAATCACATTGTGTCTTCCTTCATAGAAAGCAGAAACCTCAAAGATCTACAGTGTGTACAGTATTTCCAAATGCCGTACACACACATGCAGGTTTACTCATTTTCACTTCTCTAATGCCACCTAGAAGAGTAATGCTCTCCTATGTTGGCCTGAGCAGAAATCTGCATGAAAATCATATCTTTTTTGTGTAATCTGTGGGTAGGACACTCATAAAGCCGTTGTTATCAATGTTATTATCTTACACCATTTACATAGTAAATTACAAGTCAAAGGACATATGTACATCATCGGCTTGGGGAATAGTTAATTTAATTTATCCCCTAAATTTTCTCCAATGAACACCCCATTTTTAGTGAAACATGTTTTGTCAGGGGTTTTGATTAATACAAGCATGCACAAAATCTCCCGCAAACCATTTTCAAAATTCTCTTCATTCAAATGTGAGGATCAGAGTTTATTAATTTCTAAATATTAACGAATGTTTAAATATGATTTTACTCTTCCGCAAGACAATGATTGCATTTTAGTTTGTATACTACTCTCCCTGCCAGTCAGGATTGGTCCAGAAACTTTACCCAAAGTTTACAGCACAGCTTTACACACCCTTTAAACTGGTAAGCAGCTTACAATGTTTGTTCAAAGCAAACAGAGCAAGATACTGCTGGTTGCCATCAAATAAAATGATAGAGTGAGATAAGTCACTAAGTAAGAATAAAGGATTCGCCACATTTTGATTCTGTTCATTCCATTTTAAATAATTGATTATTAGGCCTAATTATTAGGCCTTTAAATCGATTACTTGTCTATTAATGTCTATTAGTAATAGACATTTATAGACAAGTTTCACTAGAACAATGAAGCTCTACTGCATCCTATACCCAACAACGGTGACGACCAACATAACAAGTTTGAAGCATAATTGCAAACAAAGAAAAAAAGATAAATAAGTCACACCCATTTTTATAATTTTGAAGGTTAACACAAATTAATATAGCAGCAGTTTCAAACAACACGAGTTTCAGAATTCTCAGGATTTAAGTAAACAAGAGTCCAGTTCTTGACTGTACAACCACTTGGATTCTTGGTATGCCTGTTCCAAGACAAGTTGGGTTTTGTGGTTTGTTTTGGTTTGTTGGGGGTGGGTTTTTTTTTGGGGGGGGGGCTGCAGTTTCAAATCCTACAAAGTCAGAAAACTTCTTGAATTGGATTTTTGAGGAAATGTGACGTTTAGGGTATATTTTATGATAATTTTTTTAATCGCCACACATTGCCATCTTTTTAAAAACAGTACATAGTCGTAGACACTTATATTTCAACAAAAATATTGGGTTCCTGATGATGAAAACAAACTTGTAAACCTATAACAATGTTTGGATCACAGTTTTGGTGAAGTTTAAATAACAGTTGAGCATCTATCCCAACATTTTTGCTGTTGCACATTATTGAAACATTCAGTTAATGTTCGACCTGTGTTGAAGGAGTCTGCTTTGGATCAACCCACTGCAAAGCTAGCAACCGGTATAAAATCTCTCTTTCCTCTCCAAGGTTATGGAGTTGGCTGCCTTCTCCAGTCACCAGTCCGAATATAAACACCCCTGGAAAGTTTATTATAGGGGAAACAACACCTGTAGCAAAACCAATTGTTTCCATGTACAGTATAAATGGGGGGGGGGGGAGATAATAACACAGTATTTTGTAGTTTAAAAACACAATTGCCTCATTGGACATTGGTCTTTCAATCATGGTATTTTTATTGTTTACCTATTGGGATCAAAGTCTGAAACCCAATTCACTTCCTTTCTGTCAATGCTTTTCATTCAATCACTGGTGTATGTTTATCAAAGTTCATTTTCTATTCCATCAACAATGACATCACTAATTTCCAGTGTCAGAGCAAGCAAGACTAAAAACAAGAAAATCTTCATAAGACCCAAATGTGTTGCTGTTCAACAATACTACTGCCCAGTTAAATGGCACTGCTTTAGTATTACAGAATTCCGCACTAAAGCACCAGGGAAGCATGTTATTCTACTGGCCATTATTAAGTGCTACATGTAGCCATATAATCCCATGGTAAGTATTGCCACGAAACTGGGCCCACATAGGTCCTACATCCCCGGATACACTTGGTTACACTTAGTTCATAAAAACAGTCGCATCCCCCCTATGATGACCCCCTACTGCTGCTTCCCAGGTTGTATCATAAACTTGGATGTGATCCCTGGCTCCACAGAGCTAGCTCTGCTGACTCGCACCGCCAAACAAAGATATTGACAAAATAAGGAGATCGCCAACGCCGGCATGTCGTTGGTTCAAATCCCGCCCTAGTCATTTTTCCTTTGTTCAACCCCAAATCATTTAATAAATTATATTTGCTGAAGAAGTCTTGAACTTGAAATCTAAGTTTTTATTTGAAAGGTTAATTGAAAAGAATTTTCTGGAATCTGACCAGTGTGCCAGCAGGTAGTTCTAGCACTGATTGAACAGGGCCCAAGTTTATGGACCCTGCTTACTGTCTACTCTTTAACTTTGCTTACAAGTTACATTTTAACAATGGTCACCATATTCTGCCTTTGCAGTGCAAGTGCAGAATCTCTGGGCTAGCTAGCTGCTGTATTTATAAGCAAAGAATCCTTTGAAAAAGTGGTGTCATAATTAATAAGGAAATATTTCCAAAGCAATAACTGAACAGAGTCAGGTCATAGACTACAGCAATTGCCAATTGTTAGACATGAAATATAGTATTTAGCTGTTGCAAACAACTTCTTACCAACCAAAAGGACCTACATCATGGTATAAATGCCCCCCCCCCCCCAAATTGTTTAATGGACTGACGTTTCTACCCTAGCAGTAGCACTAGCACTTCTTTTTTCTAGTACTACTAGCGCTAGCACTAGCACTAGCAGAGTCTTTCTCGAAGGCTCGGGTTGAAACGTCAGGCAATTTAAAAAAAAGCAAAACATTGTTAGACATGTTAGATCTTGTCTTTTCTCACTTACCCAAATACTGGGCATGTTTATCAGACTCGAAGAATTCAACAGGATTGGTTAACAGTAACACCGGTGGCGGTAGCAAGGCGCAACTGCAGTAAAATTTGCAGGAGTCGGTGACGAGTGCGAGTTATTCAAGTCTAAAACGGAATATCAATGAATTGTTCTCTTCGGAGAAATTCACAACGATATTCGATAAAGTAGCCTGTATTAATGTCCTCAAAACATACTTGAAGACGCAAATGTCCAAGCTGATCCGGTATTCTACTGTACACCCAGGAGATGTCACCTTCGAGGAGTATAACATCACATTGACAAGCCAAGCTGCGAGTTATTTCATAAGAAAAGGCATGCCTTCTGCTGCCAAAACTTTGTTAACTACAGCAGTCTCTGACAGCGCGGTCGGTCCCCGTCGGCGATCCCAAAGAGCTAGCTAGCTAGAAAGGTTAGTAATTTTATGTCATTCTGGGTACCAGACAGTTGAAAACTTTGCTGGCCTCTCCCAATTTTCCCGATGAGGGCGACATACTTAATCTACCAAGTTCGCTGTAGTAACCAATGCTAAATGCTAAATATTAAAAAATACTCAAAAATATGTAAAGTCTCTCAGCCTCTTCAGATATAATTTCAGTGAACTAAACTTCAGATTTCTTTTCAAATTTTGGTAGGTCAGCCGTTTTGGTTTTTTTGCTAATTACCCTAGAAAAAAAAAACACCCACGAAAATGTGCTTTTTCCCAACAAACCGACTCGACTCACGGCCAGTTTCCATGAGGCATTCTTCCCATTCCCAAGGCAAGTAATACCAACTTTAAAGCCTACATTTATCAAATCTCCTCAAAAGTTGAAGCACAGAGCCCCCAGGTTGTTACACAATGTATTGATTGCATGACCCAGTATGGTTAAGATGAATTATTCTTACCCTACTTCTGCGTCTTAGGTGATAACTTAGCTCCTGTTGACGATGTTACGCTGATGGTCCGTACACTCCAGTCAAATAATTAATGTTTCACAATATTTACGATACTTATAGTTTTACGCCTAAGAGACTTTACCTAAAAGACTAAGGTGTCCTCTAGCCAAAAGGTTGCTGTCAAGGAGTGGTTTACTGCCAATTCAGTTCCCAGTCAGCCTTTGGACGACCATCTAACTAAACGCTAACCCTAAATAAAATAACTAGCTACTAAGAGAGGTCTAACTTGTCTCTCCTGAAAGCTGGAGAAGAGTGAGAAAGTATTTTTGTCTCCATGGGTTTTTATATGCCTATGTACACTAATTAAAGGATTAGGGTCTGCTCTATGCATACACAAAAGAAGTTAACTAAATTCCTTTATATTACACTCGGTTTTTTGGCTCTTTCTAGGTAAGGTAGAGAGTTCATTGTGACTATTCAAAGTTGACATTCCAATAACAGTTACACAAAGGGGAAAGGCAACAGTCTCCATGTAAGTACGTACTGATAATTAAGACATGTGCTTGGCAGGTGTTAATGGAATTTCTCCACAGCCCCTAAAACGTTATTATTCAAAAGATTTTGAGGGCCTAAATTGGCTTGGCGCATGGATTTTGGCCGTGGTGCACCCTCGTGCATCATCTCACAGCATGGCTCAAAGGAACTACTGCAGCATGGCAACGGGATTATTATATAAAAAAATTCAGCAGGGAATTATTTTTAGGAATAGCAGGTACAAATAAATTGTTAGCAAAAGTTAACCCAATATGAATTGTCCTGTGGCAATACTATACAGTGCGACGCTCAAATAGGCCTAGTCTCAAAACGAGAGTGAAAGAACTTAAAATGGCATTAGTTCAGTTGCTCTCTGGAGGGTGCACTGGTTAAACCTGCAGATACCCAGATTGAAACTACAAACATGTTTTCCCTCACCATTCATCAGGCATGCACATTTTATCTTATGTAGAGAAAGAGGTCGTATTCGTAAGTAAAGCGCCCGCGGCTCGGCTATGGACATTGGCTTTCAGAGTCGCGCGTTTTTCTGCGTTCCGGCTATAATATAGCCATGACCGAGACCTTCGAAGTCGCTATACTTCGGGACCATCTCATGAAATCAAATAATAATTTTGGATTAATTAAGACAAATTTGTCATTAAACCCCAAGAAATCTAACCTCTCGTTCTGACGTGATGTTTAACTCCTTGTAAACGCTATCATCTAGCAGCATGTCCAGAGATTTTGACCTGTAGACCCCCGTCCTTTCTTTGCCCTCTTTTCCCAAGAGAGCGTCATTGCTGAAAAGTCTCATGAAACTTCGCCCAAGAAGCTCCGGAAATGTCTGCCTGCGTTCCGTAACCGCATCCCAAGTCGGGTGCGAAGTATCGGCAGCTGAACCATCGGACATCCCGGTGATCAGGTTAGCAGAGTTGGTCGAATCTCCACATGGCGATTCCCCATCCGCATTGGTCATTTGGGAGAAGTTTTCGTCATAGGAACGACTGCTCCATGATTCGTGGTCCCACGTTGTTGAACTCCTTTTACTTAGAGGGGTTTTCATGTTCTTACCGGCAGCCATATCGGTGCTATCTTCATCCTCGTCTCTGTCCACTGTTATTAAAAATTCGGGCGTGTACAGGGCGGGCGTGGTGTCGGCTGGTACAGATTGTTGGTTACTGTTAGTGGAAGCTGTCGCACTACTCTGGTCTTGTTTTGAAGTGGTCGTCACTTTCGCTTCACTGATTCCATCTAGGTTATCCGCCTCCCCAAAGAGGGCACTCAAATTGAAAATATTTGCCATAGCGTCACGAACGGGGATGTCCATTTTATTATTCAACAACGGTCAACCACAAGTCAATTCTCTCGGAACAACAGAGGAAATGAAAGTCCCAACTCATGCGTACGATTTCCACAGTTGATTGAAAGTTAACAAACTACAGCAAGGTATGGCAGTTCATCGACCGTTTCCAAACTCGATCAAAGCGGCAACGCCTCACTTGATACAAAAGCCACGTCAATAAAACGTCACATCCGTCAACTCGATGCTTTGTTTCTCACCAAGGTCCACTGAGCAGTTTGTTTTCAATAATCAAACTAATCATACGCTCGGAAAAATAATTTCGCTAGTTTGCAGACAATGTGAGCCAACTGAGTGCGTCACTTTGGTGGGCACAATTCAAACCCACGCTCCAACCATACACCCGACAATCAGAGCTGTTCCTGTCAATAATTATGATGTTTATGGCCACGGTGGAAAACAGCCTGAGGGGTTTGACCCAGTGCTTGGATTCATTGATGCTGTCAAAAACTATTCATAACAAAAAGTAAATTGTTATTTTTTGCAAATGTATCCTCCCATGCAGACATCAGCCGATGGAATGTGCGACATCATTCATCAAAGTCCAGACACATAATACGCTAACAGTCATGGAAGTAAGCCTCAGAATGTCAACCCACGGTTTTTCATTTTCCACACTAAAAAAAGACCTGAAACACCTCTTGGCTCACATTCGCAGCCTCAAATGTCGTACCTTTACCCAGCTCCTCATATTAGGTCGACCAACAGAATGGCAACGGAGCACTTGTCTGCTCTTCAAGGTATGCATCATGGGCCAAATCTCACAAAGTTGATGCCGAGTTGAACAAATATTGCCGAGCAATTATTTGCAGAATTAATACAAACTAGCGTCGGCAAGTCTTAATCTGTAACACAGTATCATGACCCTTCTTTTCTGTGCGATTTTTTTTTCCTATAGTAGAACATTTGTACATGTAAAGAACTTTGTATGCTTAGCGTCTCTATGGAATCTGGCCCTGCTTTAAAGTATCTTATGAGTACTACAGCAATCCTTGAACTGTTAATCACAAAGAAAGTTAAAGTGGATAATTCAACTTACTCTAGACGAGACTACGATTGATCACAACCAATATGTTGGTTTATTGCAGGCACCATGGTTTATGTTAACAGTTCGGTGACTGTTCTTTATCAATGGTGCGACAACATGTTGTGGGATGCTTTTGGAAAATAATCATTGATTAAAATCCCAAGCATTGTTGCTTCCATTAAAAAAAAAGGTGTTTTCAATGCTTGGTTCTAAAGTTAAAGTACAGTGATATGGCTATATTAGTTTATAATACTTTGGGGTGGTTCAAAGAAAAAATGACTATATAGAGCGGAATGTGAACCAACGACCTCCAGATTAACATGTTGGAGCTCTACCAGCTGATTTATTTTTGTTTGGGGTGCCAGTCAGAAGCTACACAACCTTTAACTGCTTTGTAGCCAGGGATCACAACCACTTTTACCATACAACCTTGTAACCGGCAGCCAAGGAATCACCCTAAGGGCATGCGACCTTTTTATTTACTTTCTCATAAACTACAATACTTTGAATATGATTCATCACAGAAACTTCAGTGTACAGTCTGTTTTTTTATCAATGATTGAACTGCTCCTTAAAATATGCCAGGCTGTACGAGGATACGTGCAAAAGTTGTGCAGCAATTTATCGTCGTCGAGTTCAAAGGAACAAATTCCTTTATAAGGCAATTGTTTGAAACTCTTTAAATTGTCGCATGGTGTTCTTTTCCCCTCCCCCCTTGTCCAACTCCCTAAGGGATCGAAAAGTGTCAAGGTGCTGTATTGTGAAAGCTTCGAGCGAACACAACCAGAAACCTACCGTAATGGTATTTATATAATAGCCTATAAACTCAATAATACATAGTACGGCGATTCGTCATAGTTTGAGTTAAATAGGCCTACATGTTATTGAATTTTTGGTTTGTAAAGGTTCTTCAACTATATAGTCAGTGTGTACGTTGTGCAAGATGTCTGTTCTTCAGGTTTTTACTTTCAAACAAGGAATACAGAAAGGGTGAGTTGATGTACGTGCGTTCAGGTATCGCACACAGGGCCCTTCTAGTAGCAACCGTCTTCCTGGTCAACTTGGAGAGGTTGCCAGCCATATAGAAATTTTCTTTGGTCACTTTCTTCATCCAGCTGACGTTGAAGACTATCCGGGGCATCCCAGTGGAGCAGTCATCAAGGTTCTTGGAACTCAGCAGGGTCCAAGTTTAAAACCTGGAAGACCAGCTCTTCGCACCTATAAGCCCTTTTCCGAGCTCTCAATGAATGATCTGAGGTACTTGAGCGGGAGGGACCCTTTCAACAGCTTCGAGCGGCTCGTGAAGTTGTATGCCATTTTTTTTAAAGATGCTTAAGCATCTGTAAACTCGTCTGACAGCAGAGGTATTTAGCTGCTAAGTCCATATCAAATAGTGCCAGCGAATGTGGACTTCCTTGGTGTATAGTGAAGCCAAGATACTCATGGTCCCCAAGTGCTAACCATGTACAGTAGTATGTAGTCCAGATCCATTGTGAAGATGAAGTGGAACTAAATGACGTGTCACAATGTAGGACCCCCAAACTGTAACTCAACACTTTTCGTCTCACCATCTGGTGTGATCACCCGTGCCGTTGTGGTCATCGGTGTGGTGTAGGTGGCCTAATGGCTGGAAAGATAGGCCAACTAGGGATTTCAGTCCAAATTCTTTACCAATTTCTCCCCATGAATAACATCAAACGTCTTCTTCAAGTCTATAAACGTCGAGACAGCAGATAAGTCATTCTTCTTTACCTCTGCTGTGATTGTTCTCCGAAGGGCCAGAATCTGTGCCACTGTCGTTATGGTTGTACCTTCTGGTTGTATCTCAACTTTGTGTAGATGACCGCTCTTGTGGAAAGATTGGCGATAAACTGATCGACACACTTTTAGAAAACTTGTTGCAAAACTGATCTGGGAACAGATAGGTATTACAGGTCTAATCTCCTCTGTAAACTGGTTGAACTAGTCAAGCTGACAGAGAAAAAAAAACAGGTCGATAGAAAATTTTGCAAACTGTTGAACTCTGGTCTACGTAAACTTGTCTAAACATGGTGGAAACTTGTCGGAAAATGTCAAAAAACTTGGCCTTAAGAGACTCGACAAGGAGTCGAAACTGATTGAAAGTATGAAGAAAAAAAAAACTAAAATTGAACAATCAAAAATAATGAAGCAGAAACCCCAATATTGGTTGACACCGGTAAAAAAAAAACTGTAGAAAAACAAACCCAAAACAACCGGTAAAAGAAAATGGTGGAAAAACTCATCACAAAGGTGGTCATAAAATGCTCGAAACTGAAAACAAACTGGTTGAAACAATTATTGTTAACTGGTGAAAAGGTTAGAGAACAAATGTCAAATTTGTGATAAGGTTTATGGAAAACATGTCAAACTAGTTGAAGATACGCCAAAAAGCAGGCAAAAACTTGGTAAAACTGGTCGAAAGTTTGGTTTAAGACTGTGTATCGATGAAAAAGACTGTAGTACACATTGACCAAATAAACACTTATTCAAGTGGATTTTCCCATGAAACAAATACAAAAACAAAGGTCTTTAAAGTTGAGGTAATGAAATAAAGGAAATAATCTTCAAACAACTTTTATACTGATGACCAGACACTTATATTTACAACTGCATAATATACAAATTTGTACAACAAAAACAAATCTAATAATATGTTTCATTAGGTCTTGCACAAGTTTTTCCTTGCTAGCCCTAGTTATAAGAGTAAGTTAACACTAGTTTTCCTTACGCCACTGTATAGTATGATGAAATAAAAACAACACTTTCAACCATGCATTGGTATAGGACAAAACAAAAACTATTCAGTATGTAACTAACAACTCAATTAACTATAAACCTAAAATAAAACAGCAAACTTTTGTAAAATCAAACTTTGGGGAATGTTGAAAACAAATATAACGCCTCAGGAAGTGACTTATCATAATTTCAGATTCAGAATATGAAAATCTAAATTGTGTAGAAATAAGAGCTTGAATCATTCTCAAGTAAGGGACCTTGTGATTATGATTTCCCATTGCCAGTCATGGTGAAATACCATTAGAAGCCCTTTTCTTAATGAACTCATTATATTTATGAAAAAGGGGGCTTCCATGAGGTTCAGTACAAAGTTAAAGAAAATTAAAAATTTAATCAGGTCTTGTTTAAAAATGTCATATCAGGCAGTTAAAAGGAACTCAAATTCAGTATTTAATGTGAAGGTAGATGAATTTAACAGTATCGGCCCTTAAATATGAAATTGCTAATGGGGTGTGACTGCACTAAAATACAAATCCTGAAAAAACTAATGCGTAACAATTTCCCATTGGTGTATAAACAAAACCCTTAAAAACCCTTAGCTCTAACTGACGACCTTGGGCTGACATGAATCGCGACGCATCTTGACTCAGCAAATGTAAATCACCACAAATGGCAAATTATAGGTTCAGACAGAACAGTATTGTTTTTTTCTTCCTTTGGCGTTTTTCAAAATACAATTGAACGCAAACATGGGGTCAACGTCTTTAAAAACAATATTTAAATCACAAAAAATCTTGATAGATTACCGCTAGTATAACAAACTACTGTATGATGCTCAGTTCTTCTTGATCCTGTTTACGACTCATACTGCTCAGTAACTTGGCCAGGAAACTGTTGAAGTCCCTTCTTACCCCTTCGGCATCTTCCTCCAGGTTGGTTTGCACATGCTGTACTTTGGACATGGATGATGCTAGCAAAGAGATGAACATTACAAAATTAGAGAATAGATTTCAAACCAATCTTTTTAATTAAGGTCCATAGACCATTACATGGGCGACCGAGATCAAGTGGTAATGAAGCTTTGTATTCAATTGGCAACCAAACCATACAGCAATATGTAACAGTGTCACATATAACAGTGTCACTGTGTGTTATGGTCTAGTTTACCAGCCTAATAAAAAAAATTACGCCAAACAAAAAATAAGGCTTTAAGAAAACACATTTTGTATCCTTTCATTAATATCGAAATTATGTCTTCCCTTTACACCAAAACATCATTTCAAGAACAAACTTGAAGGGTATGGTAGTGTTTACTCTCTCGTCAGTTAGATCCAAGAGATTCAAAACAATGAGCTAAAACAAAACTGACTCACGTATTTGCACAGTTGAATTTTTAGCAGATGGTTTGATGTGGCCCATGATAAGACAGTTGATTTCTCGTAGAGCCTGCTGTACAACAAAGTGGCTGTACCTGTTCGTAAACCATGAACAATTAAACTTAAGTAAGAGTCATTAATTTCTTGTAAAATTGCAGCAAGGTGGTATACTAATAACGGAAAAGATGAGTAGTGACTCGGAAGAAAGACCGGGGTCATGGTTTGATTATGGACCAAGGCGAAGTCCTTTATAATATGGCCACAACCCTCCCAGTCTTTAACAACCATTTAAGACAGAGTCACAAATCTTTTACTCCCATTCATTAATATCTTTTTTATTAAGACTGTACAATATAAACTTTGCTTTGCCTATTTTATAAATTTTCAATTCCAACTTCACAAAGGGTCCTATTTCCAGCAACTCTTGACGATTGTACGTACATTGTATAGATTTCCCAATATATTTAAATTGAGTGCCAGTATGTATTAATTATGTTACACATTATTAGTTCCTATGCAAGCATGCTCACTGACATGTACATGGCTACGAGAACAGAACACCTTTGGCAAACTGGTCTTTAAACAGCTCGAGCTATCAGCCGTTTAAGGCTCCTTGCTGCCGTTCAACCATTGGGATCGCTTCAACTTTCTGAATAACTTGCAAAATGTGCAATTACAATATGTTGAATCTTGTAAAATATGAAACAACCTTGTTTCAAAATAATGCTGTGTTTGTGATGGATATGGGAATTTTCCTTTCCGGAATGCCCTAAATTAGGGTGTAAATAAGGAAGCTCACCACATGTCCAGTTCTCTCTCGTGTGTGGGAACGTCTGGGTTGTATACAATCACTACACCATTAGCATCCTTCATAATAGCTGGCCAGCACTCATCAAATCTGTAATAATTAACCCTTGCACTTTGAACACCTTATTCATAGTTCACATTTTTATAGACTATTACCCACAACGCATGGTAAACATCAGAGATTTACTTTGCCTATTGATCATGTGCTCGTGTTGCAAACAGTTTGTCAGCACAGGCAGAAAAATGATGTAGAGATGGGTTAATGGTGTTTGAAGCTTTGCATGGTGTGGAGAATAAGAGTAACTATAAATA
>CM021532.1:18137980-18152323 GCA_010994315.2 Pisaster ochraceus
TATTATTATTATTATTATTATTATTATCAACTGGCTGTTAGTTTCTATCCTAAACCTCTATTCATTTTCTCCCATGTTGCTACAGGACGGCTACAGTGTGGAAGACCCTTACACCTTTCTGGGGGGAGGAGTACTTCTTTCATCTTCCAGGAGGTTTTCAGAACCTCTCACTGTACGTTTTCGATGAGGACACAATGAGGTATATAATTAGGCATAATTATGATGTGGCAATGGGGGATTCAGAGTCTTCTGTAAAGCTACCTCGAGGCAAGGTGGATCGATTGGAGGGGTGAAGCTAGTTTGTTGCTGATAAATGGTCCTGGGTTGGGGGTGGGGGGAGTGGGGTTGGTAAAAGAGGTATTAAGGTCAACTTCACCCTTACTGTAATGGCTGAGAACAAATCTGTAAGATATGTGTGTTTCCCCTCCCCATTGATTTTCTTTTTTATTAGTTCCCCCCCCCATGCACATTTTGAAAGGGGTACAGTTGTTCTCACCTTACTATTTCCAAATAATCCCCAAAAGTTATCTATCTATCTGTAGAGCATAAAAAGCATTTGATTGTTTGCCTTCTGTAGGCCAAAGAAAGTAAAAGTGATAGAAGTCTTTCGCTTCCGGCCATCTTTGTCTGGTTTTCTGTTTCAGAAAAGGCTAGCTTTACTATAGTGTGGAGAAACTTGTTTTGCATGTAGCTGTAATTTGGAAGTTTATAGTAACTTGCTGTTACCCCTTATTACATTACTAATACTCTACATCAATTGAGTTATCAAGTTTTCCTAGATGTAGGCCATGTCCAATGTAGTCCTTAAAACCATTGAACTCGATGAATCCTGTCTAGCCAGAAACCACACCCCAAGTCATGATGCGATGCATTTGAAGTCACAATAGGATATCCTCTGAGTAAATGATTTGTGTTTTGTCAGACGCAGTCAAGTGCCAAAGACCCCAATAAATGCTGTGTCAAGCCTCCGGTAAAAGTTATAATGCTACACTTGGGAAAGAGGTTGCAGAGAAAACTAAGAGAAAACGACTTTTTATTTTATCAAACCTACATGTAGTCAAGAGCCAAGTGTACCTAATAAACGCTGCGTGTAGCCTCCAGTAAAAGTAATGATGCTACACTAGGGAAAGTTGCTGGAGAGGACCCCTCAGAGACACATAGGGTGTTTTTTTTTTGGTCATATCTTCAGATAAAATTAAATCAGAAAAAGTCACAGCCTTTGGCACATCTGCTTAAAGTAAATATTCTACTGATGCTCTGAGGGGAGAATTGTTGGGGAAAATGGCACTCTGTGTGTTTCATTGATTTACATGTGTAATCACCGAGGACTGCTCCGGTAACAGCCACTGATCTCCATCGTTAATGCATAGGCACGGCAGATCAAGTGCATGCACTTGTAACATTTCTCTCCTGTTATGTTTCACCTCTTGGAGGAATGTGTATTAAGGGCAAGGATTCAATGCTCCTTAATGTTTCAAGCACTTTCTGTGTATATCATAATTGAGAACAAATGGTTTTCCATTTCACGAAAAGTGCAGTTTCATTTTTCTTTTTTAAATCCCTGACTCCCATTTCAAGCTTGAAAACAGTAGCAACTTTCATTGTCAGTGTCTGAATACAAAGCTCTTTCAAACTTGTATGCAATTTCTATTTTTATTTTATTGAATGTTTGTTGTTGCTGGGCACCTTTTGAAAACAGTGTTTCACTGCAAGGTTCTCCAGGTAAACAATAAATAAATAAATATATAAATATATAAATAAATAACAGTTAAAGTGTTAAACTGAATATGATAAGCTTGCATCAACAGCATCCCAACTTTCACTTCTTAAAGTGCCATGGTTTTATGATTGCACGAAGTAGCACAGCAACAATATCTTAAGATTGACAGATTTTAGTTTAATTTGCCCATTTTTATATCAAAGTACACAGCACAGTGCCAGTAACAAGTGCTTTGGCTTTCAAGAGACGCATTGCGTGACCTTGATAAGTTTACAGTTTTCATGAAGTGCAATATAACGCATTGGTTTGTACACAAGACTCTTCACACAGACCATGTCTGTTCAGTTTTCTCAAAGAGACGCTCTTATTAAATAATTATAACTCATTAATAAAAGGTGCTATGAGAAGAATAACAGCATTTCTACATGATTTAGGATTTATGTTCATGGTTAGTAAAATGTTACAGATAAGTTACAAAGAAACTTCCGAAATAATGATTAAAAAAAGTTTAGTTTCGAATGCACTTTTCTTAAAACAAAAGTTTAAACGTGTCTATATCTGTACATTTTAGCTTTGGTGGTGAACCCTTAAATCTCTGTCAGAGTGGGTATTGCGTATGATGTTTGATGTTCCCTATTATAATATGCATTCTCTGTGAAATCTAGCCTCTTTTGCCATCAAAGAAAATCAATAGCCCTATATTTATTTGACAAAACTGCCTGTGTACACTTTTAGTTCGACACAGGTTTGTGTGTCAATTCGTCTTGCGTTTTGCTAGCAGTTGACAAAGGAAACGTTTAGAGTGATTCAAGGCTTTTTACTCACAAAGGATAATCTTAAGTCTCTTTTACTTTTAGTGGATTTGGGGAAGTTTAAAGTACATTTCCTGTCAGGAATTTTTAAGGTTGCATTTGAAAACCTGTTTTTGGTTCTGAGAAGTTTATCTTAATGTTCTTGTGGAGAATGCCATGCAAATCCACATTTTAGCTGCAAAGACAGTTTTTAATGACCTTTTTTTCTTATTTCGATTGCAAAGAAACATCCAGGTCATGGATGCACCTAAAATATTTGCATTATGATAGAAGTTGCGATGAAAAGGCCTGAACAATCAAGCACTTTGTATTAATATTAAGAATCGGCAGATAATTTTGCAATTATAAGAGCTTTTTTTGACATTTTTAAATTGCATTTTTTTATACAAAACTAGCATCCTGTCTATATAAGATGTGCATTTTAATGGTTAAGATGATGATTTAAAAAGCCCCTGAACAATTCATGATCTTTTCTTAGCAATCATCCCATTTTCTTTTGTTTGTTTTTTGCTTCCCTTGTTTTCATTTTTTTATAATTGGAATCTCTAAATTTGAATTCTATTTTGTCCATATGGCTTTAAATTTTGCATTTTGACAGAGTCCGTCAGAGAAAACCGTTCCTCATAAATAAAGCAGCGGAGAGGTCCAACATTTTCATAGGTTATATTTAACATAGAGCATTGTACTTGACTTCCAAGTGGAAAGTCATCAAGATTATTGGACCGCTTCTAAAAAGGAGATTGGTAGACACAAAAGAATATAATTCCTACTTTCATTTCATTTTCATTATTGCTATTTTCAAAACTCCCAAATTAGATTGAAATATGGGAAAGAGCATATTTACTGCAGGATTAAGGTGACAGGTGGAAGTAATGACACTATAAACAGAATGCCGAGACTGAAGCATTTGCTTCAAACATCTTTACATGTCAATGATAGACAACACTTTTTGAGCAGATTTAAAAAAAGATGACTTTCCAAAGGAAACCCCTCTTGCTAATGTTGTAAATGGAGGAAATTCCCTTCAGCATTGCTTGGGTTGGAAAAGTCAAACCTACCTTTACAGTATTTTTAATGACTCATATCAGCTCTTCATCTTCAATTTGGTTTCACAATGAAGCGAAGGCGTATTTTTCCCCAAAGTGTCCCAGCCCTTCACACAAAAATTGCGATTGTATATCACCAGAAAATAAACCTTAACTCCCGTTGAAAACATGTGACATAATGAATCAAGTTCAGTTATACAATATAAACCATCAAATTGATATTAAGCCAATATTTTAGTCACAAATAAAGCAGGAAAACTTTGAGAATTGTTTTGCCAACAATTCTGAAAAGAAAGCACAAACTGCATTACTTCTTTACTTGTGTTTAAAATCTCATATTTTTTCCCAAAGTTCATTCTGAAGACTCAGCTAACACATGACCTTTCTCTCTTTTGTTTTCATGTTACTATAGCGAGGACGATATTATTGGAAAAGTGTCATTGGACAAAGAGATTCTGCAGAATTGTCCCAGAGGCAAGTGTGTTTCAAATTACATATTTGTTATATGTAAATATTTGTAAATGTCATCTGCAAGTGCAGATATATGTTTTGAGCAATTATTGTATTGCATATTTTCAACTTCATATTTGATTGTCAGATGTTGTCCCCAAGCACAAGTATCTATTTTGATCAATTACTGTTTTGCAAATTTTAAGGGTTATTGTTGTCAGATGTTTTTCAAAGGCAAATATGTTGTGAACGGTTGGGGTAAATTGCAAACTGTGTGTTTGTTTGCTTTTTCGTGAATGTCAGATGCAGCCTGCAAAGTACAAATATATTTTGAACAAGTAATTGTTGATGGGTTATTTTTTCTATAAATATTTTTTGAGCCGTGTTGTTGATTTGAACGACTGTAGGATGGACTGGTGTGAATGTACTCCTTACTCCAGCAGTGGTAAGAAAACAGCATTGCCCTCTGTACTTTTATTATATAAAGTGAAACTCATGTTTCATAGTTGTTGATACTGTATTAGGGGGGTGTGTTGAGAAACAATCTCTTTTGTGAGGGCTAACAGCCCAAACTTTTGTGCATTTTTACAAAAAAAGTCAAAAGATTATTCTAAAAGGTATATGTAAAATGATGGTACAGTCTACAGTGTATCATTTTACGTGAAATAAAAGTATGCATACTGTATAGGTATATTAAAAAACAAACCACACACACCCACACACACACCCTTAACTTCGATGCTAGCAATAGCAATAACACTGAATAGACTGAGAGAGGACTTAAATGAATTTGCTCTTTTGTCAAGTTAGAAAAATGACCTTGCCCTCTGTAGGTTTTAAGAATATTCTTAGACCAAACTCTTGTTTCAGAAATAGTTTACATTGTATGGATGTAGAGAGCAATCCATGCTTCAAGTTTGATTGATCAAGATTTATTTGTTTAGAGTGGGAGATTACTAGAAGTGGGAGTTAAGTTGCTCATAATTGAGTCCTTGAAGACAGGTTGGACAATGAGTCCAATGTAAGGATTGCCATTTCTAAGCATCATGAGCTCCTATGTCAGCAGGTACTGGCTCTGTCAGTCAGCAGGTTCTGGCTCTGTCAGACATCGTTATTATTGGTTTAATTTTTAGGAAGGGCAAGGCTGCTATTTGTACATGCTCAGGTTGGCTATCACCCAGTGGGATTTGTGTTGTCAGTATCCATCCACCATTCACACACTATGCTTATTAACTCAAAGTAAAGAACAACAGTTACACGTATGGGTAGGCACAGTTGTCTTGGGTAGGGTAATACATGTACTTCAGACAGAAATATTTTGATGGGAAAAAAGTTATTAACAATAAGCTGCCTACAAATGTATCAATAATATCTTTTCTGTCATTACCAAGCATACCTCATCATACTTTTAGAATATAATAAATGAAGGAATATCATAAAGGTATCCCTTCTCCAAGGTGAGGGTTCTACTTCTTCAGAAAGAGCTAAGATTGATCAGAAGTGCAAATCAATCTTGATTGCTATTAAAGCAAAGTGTGATGTTAAATACAAATCGCTAAGCTAATACTGACAACTCATCTTAAGATGAATCTTAGTGCTTTTCTGCTTTTTGAAGTCAAGCCCAGAGCATTGGACCATTGCCCTTAGCTGCAAGAGTGCTCCCTTATTTCACAGCCCCACTCTTGCTTTTATTACTAATGTTATTTGTAATTCGAAAAAACGTTTGCCTTTGCAAGGAGGTAAATGCTCAAAATGCATGTTTTGGAAAGAAGCACCCCAGGGCCAGAACTGAAACTTGACAATTAGAATTTTAAAATTTAGTTATTGATAAGAAATTTGTTACACTTACATGTTTTTATATTTTTAGTATCTTGTGAATACCATGCAAGGGGCTAAAGTCTTGAGAATAAGATAATGCCAAGTCGATGCTTTAACATCTATGCTCACAGCTACCTGTAAATGAACAAACAATGATGAAATCAGGAGCGCCTTTACTCATGCTAGGATTGTTAGCATGGGTGATTAACTTACAAGTGCCCTTGGCTACTGGCGCTAACTAGATTTGAGGGAGGTGGGAAAGAGATTTATGCTGTGTAGGTACCAGGAGCTGCAAAGCTGTAATCTGTAAAGAAGTATTCCCTAATGGTGTGTACACTAATGTCAGTGCACTTTGCTGCTCTTGTTGCCTGGCTAATCATGTTTTTTAACTTAGGACATTTTCTCGGTTTTTTTTCTTTTCTCAAATTCCCAATTACTGTAGTATGAAATGGAAGCTCTGGTGAGACGCTGATAATATTCTCCTTGTGACTAGACGGGCTCTCCACAGGATTTAAAAAACTGTGTGTGTGGGAGTTGGTAGGGGTTCAAAACATAAATTTTGCAAAGTTCCTCATTCTCTACTGCCCAATATAAAAGGGAGAACATTCACAAGCAGTGGAAAATTTGTGTTCAAGTGTTTCTCACTTAAGTGGAAAAATTATTATGACACAAATAATGATTTTCCAATAAGCCATTCTTCCTGTTGTGCAGGTGTTCCTTCAAAGATATTTACTCTTCTGGTTCTTGAAAAGGGGAAGAAAATTACCTTTAAAACTTTGATCAAAATTAAAGGGATGTTACAGTGCATGCTTAAACAAATTATTGGAACTCTTTAAGTTAAAGTGTAAGCATCATTGTTTATTTGTAGAAAAACTAGTTTGTTCACAATCTCTAAATTTAAACAAGCACACAATGCTACCAATCAGTGAAAATTTCATCTAATTCAGGGGTCACATTTAATGAAAATGCTTGGCAGTATTGCATTTAGTTATTTTTCATCTAATTTGATTATGTATTTTGTGTTGTTGTTTTATTTTTGTAAAGTTTTGACTTCAGCCTTAGACAAAATGTGCTATTATAGATGCTCATACCGGTAATTGTACAAGTGCTCTTGTGTTCTGCTCATGCAAATCAATTTACATTTTGTTACACCTGAAAACTGAACTAGTGTGTAACCATATGCCGACTTCTTATAAAGGTGAACACCTAATGATATGGAATTTTCACAGAATTGTTATAGGATACTGATGCTTCTAAGGGATGGATTAGAAGTAATGCACGCTTCCAAAATGTCACCGCTGAATCCAGCTTATCCAATACGCACCGTGCCTAGGGCCTTAGAAAAATTGGAGGCCTACGGAAAAATCAAAAGCCTACAAAAATACAACAGAGAAAGTTCTCACGCACACACAGACAAGAAGATGTATTTTTTAATTATAACAGTATCCCTTTGGACTTTTGGAAAGCTTCTGACTAGTACAAAGCTTACCAAAAACCTCAATACATGTAGTAAAATCCAGCCCTTATAAAGATGGTCCTAGTGCCTTGGGTCAACAGAACACTTAATCCACTTCTGGATGAAGATTACCTTTTTTAGATAAATAAAACATGAATGAAATTTTATCGAAATTTCACAGGCACAAGTATGTGTAAAGAATTATTTTTAAAAATATGTTTGCTATGTATGTTGTTCAATTTATTGTACACAATCTTCAAAAGCAAAAAATAGTTAGTGGCCTGAAGTTTTGACCCTAGCAGAGTCTTTCTCGAAGGCTAAAATTTCACAGATTTTTAACCTTCGAGAAAGACTCTGCTAGGGTCGAAACGTCAGGCCACTAACTATTTTTTTGCATTTATATAGGTCCTTTTGGTTGGTAAGCAGTTTGCAACAGCTAATTCTATTTTACAATCTTTAAAAGCTAAAAGCATTTCAGCCTTAGTCCTCTGGGCCATCACCTGCATGAATTTTATAATATTTACCATGTAAGGTTTAAGGTTAAAGGATGTTTTATCCAAAACTGTTTGATGTTTCAAAATTATATTTTTATGCCCCAAGGCCTGTACTTTTAAGTTAGGTTTACCTGAACATTAATGCAGTAACCCAACTTGGAAAGAATATTTTCCCAGAAAAGTAACAGGGTGTCAATTTAATTAATCTACCACTTGAGGAATGATAAATTAATTGTAATACCAAAGTGGCAAAGCTTGTTGCCGGTTTGAAATGCAGCTTAAATGTCGGCACTTTATCAACATACATTGGTTAGTAACATGTAGTGCATGTATCTTCATTCCTATGGTATTTTCTGATCAATTTTGAAGGGGGAGGGGGTCCATAACTGAGAGAGTTCTAGAACTGATGGGAGAAGGTTTGAAACACCTTTATGAAATTATTTATCAGAGTGTAGCCTTTAGGAAAAAAACAGCAACAACATCAGGAAATATTGAAAAATCACACTTACACATTAGGAGAAGTGATCAAAGAGTTTTTGTTTCAGTAATGATAATGTTCAGAATCCTTGGAGATTTCAATCAGACTCAAATATTCCTAAAATCTTAAATGCTCTTAGCTGATTCTAAAAGAAGTCTGTGGCTGAACTGAACTGTTGGGGAAAATAAAATGGAAAAAAAAAAGCAAAGTTAAACTAAATTGTGTTTTGATATAGCAGGAACTCTTGTAAAATACTACAGCAGTTATCTTGTATTCCTTCTGTGTACATTGCAAATCTGAAATGCAAGAACAGTTTACAGGAATGTGGGTTTGGATGTAGAACTGCAGACTGAGGTGTAGAGATCAATTTCAATTGCTTTTGCATAAACTGGTTTATGATTGTAGATAATAGAACAGGGTTTTGAATTTCATAATAGATGGTGAATTTCGTTTTACTTTGTGGTCTTTTATTGCTAGTCTTTGTAGTTTTTTATCAATACATTATTTATTTTAAGTTATAGGGTCATACTTGGTTAATGACCCCGAAACAGAAATTGTGTAATTTTTATCCAAAAGCCTATCTTGTGTAATTGTTTCATCTGAAGTGCCTTGTTGATTAGAAATCAATCAAAGTGTAGCAAAAAACTTTTGAATTTTGTTTGCGGTGTCCATTTGAATGGTGCCCTTCAGAGATGCAGCTGGTACCCGCTGATACCTCATTAAATGCGGATGGAATTGATTTTCTGATGGAAAATACTGTGACAGTTTTTTTTTTTATTATCTAATTTTCTGTAAGCCTTTCAGTACTTTGGTGAAAAACGTCTCAAAACACCCGATTATTCTGATTCTTATACTTATATATATAATATATATATTTAAAAGCATGAAATTTCCACAGGTTTGTTTTGTGTTATTAATTGAAAACTAGAGGATGGGAATGAATGTACTCTAAAAAAACAAAACAACGGCATACATTCCCCTTTAACAAGCTTCTTGCTGTGTCAAAACATTAGCCCATAGTGTCAGTACAGTTCATTTAAACCATGAGCAGCTTTCAGTAATAGCACTATACAAATAAAACGTTGCCTGTTGCCCTTATATACTACCTGTTCATATCACTGGTTTTGATCTTAGATCATAGCACAAGGACAAGCTTTACTTGTATTTGCTCAAGGACACAAGGTTGAGGATTATTTCAGTAGGAAAGCTACTCTAAAAGGCATTGAAGAAATGATGTAAGTGTTGTGCGTAATTCAAGTGGAAACATTTATCTGGGTGATTGATCCAAGAGAACTTGCGAATCTTACAGGCATGTAACTTCTCAGCTGATCAGCTCATGTCCTCTGTTTTTTTGTTTTTTTCACTGCTATAGGATACTGAAGAAGTGCATGCTTAGCTATTTTGTACAAGGCAGTTTTTTCATAACCAAAATGTACATCTGATATTGACCCTGATTATGGAATTATTAATTCAAATTGATGGAAATTCTGTCTTTTGATTTATGTTTTTAATATGAAAATTACCTTTCATCATTTTGCACTTTCAATGGCAAAGTTAATTCAATATGCATACAAAATCAGCAATCCAGATTTCGTACTTGAGACATGCAAATTCAAATACACATTTTTTTTGCTAAATGCATTGCTTGTGCTATAAAATACATTAGCGAAAACAAGTACAAAGTCCAAAATGGAATGAAAATAAGTTATGCCATGTCACCTTGTGTACAAAATAATAGTGTCCATGTGCATCATAGGGCATTTCCTGGCAATTAGCAACATACACTGGTCATAAATGAGAATTTTACATTTTGTTATCAAAACAACCACATAAAAAATTGTAAAAATAACTGGAACAAGTTTTGACGTTCACCTTCTTCATCATGCCAAATATTGCCAAATTACGCAGTGCAATCTCCATAAAATGTATGAGGTTATGTTTGCTTCCGTTTACAAATGTTTACAATTTTGTCTCTGTGGCCCTTTTGTAAATATGTCATGTCACAGGTTACATGGTCTACAAACTTGTTGTTGACTGTGAATAGACAGTTTTGTTTGTCCTGTTATATTTATTCTGTTATTCTGGTATTTACTTTGATTTGATTTTTTTTTTTAAAGAGGGCCCCAAATTATCAGCTGTGCTTGGTTTATAAAGGTTTTTGTAAGCAAAGAAATAACAACATTAAAAAGTGGATCACCAGAAGAAAATTCATGAAGTAATGTATCCAAACACAAGGCTGATGTTTCAACTGTTAACGCTTTTAAAATAGTTTCCACTATTTCTAACAAGTGCCTGATTTTACCGTGGGGTGTTCAGGGCTCGAATTTAAGGTAAAATTCCACAAGATCACAGCTAGGGCTTGTAGCTCAAAATGTTTACCGGACCAGAATTTATTTCACAAGACCAGAATCTTAATAAAAAAGAACTTTCTGCAAAGTTAAACACGTAAGTTGTTTTAGAGAAGTTTTATCTCATTTGTCTTGTGAGTCAGTATATTTTGATTCTCAATGGAAATGTATAAACAAGTACCAGACTCAAGGTCAACAATTGAACATCATTTCTTTCTGTTAAAGATATTACACGGACTTGTCAGGTCATGAGTTTACTGGCCCGGTGCTAAGATCAGTGGCCTAGGGCCGGCAGTCCAGTGTCAAATTCGAGCCCTGGTGTTACATAATAATGTGGCAATCTTCTAGTGAAGTGATCCAAATTCAAATTGTGCCTAACAATAAGCATTGATCCAGGTATACCAAAACATAATTAAAAATAAATAAATGCAAACCTGAAAAACATGCAATATTGACTGTTGACTCCAACATTAAATTTATATCTATGATTTGGTCAGTTTCATTCGCTAGAATATTATTGGAGACCCAAACCTAACAAGTTGTCTGGTATGATATATGAGATGTCCAAATTGCATCAGTAGTAACAAAAAATTATAATAATTATGTATTACAAAATATGAAATTTGTAAATGCTCATTTTTGTAATGGTCTTATTAATTGCATACATGTGCATTTGTGCCTTCGTCTTCATCAATGTTGTCTTCATTTTGGTTATCATCATCATCTTATTCATCATCATATTGACCATCTTCATCAAGTACTTTTAGCTCTTCTGTAATCATCATTTTCATCATGAAGTTCTCTTCGCCCACTCGTACATCCTGTCTAGTTGCCCGACTAATTGTCCAATTGTTTATCTTTAAATACACAGGCATAGAGAAATGGCTACAACTTGTAAAGGTGGACAGGGACACGGAGGTTCAGGGGGAGGTACACATAGAAGCTACAATGTCAGAGGGAGACGATGGACACAAATCACTGAAAATACAACTACTAGAGGCACGGTAAGACATGACGTCAAACAAGACGCCCACTTGGAACAGTTGCTGCCTTTTCGCCGTTTACTTGTTTACTCTTTCTGCTGTTATCCTGTTTTGACATTTGGCTCTGTTGTGTGTCTTTCAAGCTTTCTGTCCAATTTGTAAGTGTAGCGCCCTCTGGGTCTGAAATATTAGCCAGCCAGGAATGATGATACATCTGTTACGTTGAATGGGGGGGTTACAGCATTGTTTATTTTTTCTTTTCTTTTTTAAAAGTATGTTTTTATTATTCAAAGTGATTAGTTTTGCAGATGAAAAAACAAAAACTAAATGTACTACATTTTTGTCGAACGGATTGTGGAATTAATGCTAGTTTCCTGATCTGCCTTCCTGTACAAAATTTAAAAAAAGAATATTGTTAAACAGATTATCTACCTTATTTCCTCAAAAGTAGAGTTTGTGACTTTGCATCAGAATGTTGTTATATTCAACCAAGAGTTTATGTTGGCTGCTTTAGCTCCTTTGAATCTCATTGTTGGCTGTAGCTTTATATTAAATGTTTAAAATATAATATTTGTTGCCTCCAATGGCCATATTTATTCAAGCATATGAGAACAAAACAGTGCATGTTAAAAAAGGCCTAAATGGCAGTATCACAGAAGTGGAGGCCTTTGTCTGCCAAAGAAGGAAATGTTTAAAAATAAATCCTGTCACTAAGTGAATTTCCACCCCAGACACTCATATTGATATGAATAATTTATGAGTTTTGCGAATTTGTTGTAATGAATACAGACAATTATGGCATGGCAACCACAATGAGTAGATATTGTTCCTGTGTGGTATCATACAATAGGTTGTCTGGAGTTTGTCAAGGATTTCGTAAATAGTATCAAGTTATTTAAAAACCATTTTAGTCATTAAGCCATCCAGCATACAATTATGTACGTACAAGTAGCTGATCGTTTATCTAAAAATAAAATTATTGACACTGGATTTAGAATGTATCTAACAAAATAAAGATTTACTCAATGGTAAAAATCCTCCCAGCAGAATATGCACCCCCACTTTCACAGGAAAGCTAAAACAATATACACATCAGATTTTGTTTGAAAAGACTCATTAATAAATTCACATACTTTTGAAAGAGGACTGTTTTTCAATGTGAAGCAAGAAAAGCAATAAGTTTGCCCCAACCGAGGTCCCATGGTCAAGTACTGTATAGCATTGCCTAGGGCTAGCCCAGTTTTAATAACAAGAATTTCCTTTTTCACTCAATACGATTATACAAAACAATTTATTTCTTTTCATAAGGGACTTGGCTGTCAAAGATAAGACAGGTTCTTCAGATCCCTTTGCAAGATTAACTTTTGCCGAGCAGAAATTCGACACACGGGTAAGGACATCCTTGAAATTTCAATTTTTATTTCATTTTACATTTTGCATTATTCGTGTATGTCTATTGCAAATTCCCACATAACAAAATCCATTTGAATTAATGTAACTTAGACGATCAGTCTGTATAAGGAGTAGTTGAGATTCCAGCTTATACATTTTCAAGAGCTCACCATATTTTCCTTGTTTGTTGAGGGTGATTTTAAAGTGACGCTGCTTTTATAATAATTTTAATAACCCCTCTTCATAGCTAACAGGACAGATACATCGGTGAAAATTACCAATTGTCCGATAGTAAACAATCTCTAATTCAGTCTTGACATCAAGAATAAAGAACTGGATGAAGATTTTTCATTTTATTCACCAATAGTGGAGATTTTCAATGGGAGATTGTCTCTGCAAATAGATAGAAATGGTCTGGTTACCTGACTGAATTATGCTGAAAAGTAATTGCATCATACATGTGTTGGTTGCACATACAGAAATTTCACTGCTTTGAATTACATTCCATGCAGCAACATAATTACAAGTGTGTAAAACCTGAGGCCATATCCAATTTTGCTGCTACAGCTATGGCTACGACTGTTGCTAAGGGTGTTGCTAAGGATGTCCTGTTCTTCAACGCATTATGATGTGGAAATCTAGCTGTAGCAGTAGCTGTAGCCGCTAACTGGGATAGGGCTTATTTTTCAGGGCAAAAATTAAAATGCAAACTTTTGTATATTGGCCCATTAAGCTAATCATGTAAGTTCTCAATAGAGATGGTTTGTACAAACAACACATTTATACACATGTATCAAAGTAATTGATGGCTATAACAACTTCATGGAGGGACAGTGCAACTTTTTATTTGTTTTGGGCTTTCAGACAATCAGGTTTTTGCAATGTCATTAAAAAATAATTAAAGTTGTGAACATTTTTTTTTTTTTAATTGACCCTCCAGGAATGGACTCCTTAAAAAGTACCGTGAATCAGGATGATTATCGTATTTTTTCCTTTGCCCATTTATAGACAATTAAGAAGACCCGGTATCCCAAATGGCAGGAGACATTTACCCTGACATTACCTGATGAGCCAACAGAGGGTGAACTTGTGGATATCACAGTATGGGACTGGGACCGTGTTGGCAATGATGACTTCATGGGACGTGCTTCGGTCAACATCTCTGAGCTTACTGCTGGGAAGACTGTTAGGCAGTGGTTGAGGCTGAATCCAAGAGAAGAGAAAGAGAGGGACTTGGAGTCAAGGTACTGTGCACTTAACACTTCTTCAATGGGATTCAAGGTGAAGAATGTGTTAATAATAATCGATTCTTATATGGCGCTTTATCACAGCCCGAATGCCGTATC
>CM021532.1:18152589-18165246 GCA_010994315.2 Pisaster ochraceus
ACCGTTGGGATAACTGAACCATGTCTACACAGCACAACAGATGTCATTGCCTATTGATCCACAATTTCTATACAAATATATGTGAAACTAAGTTTTCTGACAGTGCCTATTCAGCGTGACTCTTAAAGTGTTGTATTACTAGCTACAATCTAGTGATCATTGAATCTTCACCTATGAACTGTATTTAATTTCATTTAGTCCTAAGACGAGAAATTAAAGGGATTAACATATCCTCAGAGTCCTGTCCAAGTAGATACAGTCTTTCCTGCGGGATTGAAAGGGATGACATCTGTTGTATCTAGACCATTCTCAGAAACACTAACCTGTTAACAACTTCATCCCATTTGATGGTTGCTATATTTTTCAGCTGTGTCAAGCTCTGCTTTTCCCTCCCCTTAGGCCTAAAGTATGTCTCATACGTGTTAGCCTGTGACATTGCTTAAGTTTTCAATCTCATCTTCTCACTACAGTAAAAGTCTTGGTTCCATTCGTGTGCGTGCTCGCTACAGTGAAGAGAGGATCTTGCCATCCCAGTATTACCAGCCGTTAGTTGACCTGCTGGTTGAGTCTGTACAGGATACAGTGGTAAGGAATCCAAATCCACCTGCTTTGTACTAAAATCGCCTCCGTTTCTCTGGTCTTTGGCTTAGTGCCCCTTTAACATACTGTGTAAGTCTTGTGTGTATTGGGGTGCTGGGACCTGTGATAGTGGGCAATTATGTGTCAATGTATGTGAAATTTTTCCCAACAATGTTCAATTACGTGAAAAAAACTAAAAACAAAACAAAAACCCTTTTCAATCTATTTATAATTTAAGTGCCCATTGCAAAATGAAAACCATTGCTCTTTCAAAGCTGAAACTTGTAGCCGCTTTGTGAAGAATTGATAGGGTCTTGTCACAGGAGGCAACTTTTACAGGCAACCCGGAGGCAACCAACTGCAGTGCATGCAAAAGGAACCCGTTGGTAACACAAGCGTAATTTCTCCAACAGTGTCTTAATACCCCCAAGAAAATTATGTTGAAATTCAAAGGTTTTTTTTTCTTCTTGGAGATTGGCTGCAACCGGTTGCCTGTAAATTGCCTCTTCAGCTTAAACAAATTTGCACCATTGCTATCTTTCATATATAGTTAAAATGTTTTGATGATGCATTTTCAAATGGTGTACAACAGAACCCTTATTCATTTTGCCAGAGTTCTATACTCGAGTTGGTTTGAAACGATACACTAAGCTAACGGTGCATAAACCATCTCATTATTACTGGACTAAGTGGTTTTGACTTGTATAGGAAATGATTGTGAATGCACCTGCTATGATGTGGCTTAATGGCTGGGACCCATTACCAGTAATTTGTACACACTACGTAGTGTTCCATCATTATGTGGTGTTTAAAATACAAGTCTTCAAAAAGAAATTTGTCAGAGCGGATGTTTTTTTTGTTTGTTAAACGATATTATATTACATCTTAAAATTCTCATTATTGACCCTGTACCAACATACTGTCTTGCCATTTTGAGAGTCAAGTGCATGAACATTTTATGGTAAGCGTGTTGATGCCGCATCATCTAAAATGCGCACTTCACTACTGTTTAACACACAGGGACATTGACACCCCAAATGGTGCAACCAATTGTGATAATACTATCAGGTGGATTGGATCAGTACTTGGAATATTAAGATAGCAAAAAGTTGAATGGATATTTATATGTGACCAAGTGGGGTTGCAAATGCAGTATTGATACAAAAAAGAAAAGTAATGAAAATGAGGCTTTTTAAAGCAAACCATTTTCTCCAAGTTTTGGTACATTTGATGTAGTGCAAGTCCCAATTTCATAAAGCTGTTTAACAGAAAATGCTGCTTAGCAAATTTATTTGCTAAGCAAAAAAATGAGTGGGGCACCAGTTACAACAATGCAAATTTTATGGAATGTTGACTGTTAGCCTGTTTCTGCTTATCAATATTTTTCTGTGTTAAGCAAGTTTTCGTGCTTACAAGATAGGCTCTATGATGGTGATAATTACTGGTTTATTTTAACACATCTCTGTGATGCCTTTGAACCCAATATACCTTTGATAGGTAGTTAAAGTTTATCTTCAACCAGTGTATTGAATTTAGGCCAATGAAATTCCATCAGCTTGCCTGAAACTACAGCCATGCTTCTTGTGGGCAGTTGGTGGATTATGTCAACACTTGTGAGTTTGCACATATAATGCTGTGCAATCAGACACAGTAGTGACATTTTACCACCGGTTGTGTTTATGCACATAGTTTTGATTACATAAGCTCCATTTCACTTACAAGTACCTGTACCATACACCTCAAGTGGTATTGGATATTTTACAAGTGTTCTTCAGGATTACTCCACTGTATAATATAAGCTTGACCTAGAATCTGAAACACTTTTGAAATAGATCCCATTGTGCAGTATTTTCATGTAATATAATCGGAAGTAAATATAGCCATTTTTAAACTCTTCCTTGACATTCAAATCTGAAAAATATTGTGTAGGGTCACATTTTTTATTCGTGAAATCTGTTTCGTAGTTTTTAATATCCTAAAGCTAATTATGTTAATCAATCTATACTAGCACAGTAGGCCTAGCTTTAATTCTGATAATTTGTGTGGAAAATACTTCTGGAAATGAGGAGTTAATCAATAGAACTATTTGTGCACTAATTTTCTGAAATTTTAAAATCTCCGGTCGTGTGGATTAATTTTGTGACAATATACAAAATGCTAAAATTTAAATACAGGAAAACTTGTTGAGTTTTACATGGGTTCCCTGAGAGGATAGCATCAAAAGGTACTCCAAGGGCATCAGATGGTAAAAACTGAAAGTTGAGTGGGGAAGCTCCCTTGGGGATAACTTGACCTTACATCCAAGAGCGGAAGAGTCGTTTCAGTTTAAAGTTGGGATGTGTGTTGATAGCCCTAGCTCCTATTTATAACTACTCGAGCTTTGAATCTCAAGGCTAAGGATTAAGAACTGTGAAGGGGAAAATCCTGTTGTAATTTCCTGTAACAACTCATATGCAGAGAAAGGTTTTAACCATATTGTAGGTCTGGTAGACTAAGCAGGGCCCTGTTAATTTTTGCTGAGCTGAAAGTTTTGCTAAGGACTATTTTCTGTAAAAAGCTTTATGAAATTGGGCTGTGGGCTTTGTCCTTGGTAATCTTGAGTGACTTTTTGAACTTTGAACCCTTTTTGAACCCCTGCAAGTTACACTCTTAAAACAAAACAAAAATCAGAATGGGACTTCTGTACTTTTTTCCAACCAGATTACTTTTCTCTTTTCCAACAGTACCGCTCGACCCCTCTCACCATGCTTGAAGAGGTCATGACCCTTGACCGGTTAGAGATTGCCACAACATTGGATAAGATTTTCCTAGGTCAGGGGATGATTCTACCTTTCCTAGATGTTTTAATACAACAGGACCTTCAACAGACGAGTAAGTTGACTCAGAACTGTGCATTCAATTTTATTTTGAATCGCCCAAAACTCCTTATGATTAAAATAAATGCAAAGGAAACTGAAGTTTTATATTTGCAACAAACTTTTTTATGCAGATTGATTTGGCCGGGAAAATATTCATGTAAATATTACTTTTTAAAACACAATTATTGTGAAGTATAAACCAGCCTTTAGTTGTATTTTTCATGAGCTTCTTAACCAAAATAAATATCAATATTTACATGTTTAAAAATCATTGACATGTTTAGCCCAAGATAGTTTGTTAAAAAAGGGTTTTAAAAAATCAGTTATCTGTCTTGATTTTTTTCATTCTTAGCAAAGTAGCCAATGTAAATGCATATTGCTATCTTGTTTAATATCATGTTATGCTTTATGGTCAATGGGAAATGATTTTATTATAACTGCATGGTGAATATTAATTATTTCATCTATATATATTTCCTCCTCTGCATTTATACTTATGTATGCATCTTTTGCTTTTTTTATTATGATCGGTTATATTCTGTCCATTTTCTTGTTCTTGTTTCTTGTATATTTCCAATGTTGAAGTGTTTGTCATATTGTTGGATCATAAAGAATCCTGTAAAGCTTTATGTTAATGGGAAATGATTTTATTGAAACTGCATGGTGGTACCATTTATTTCATTGATATTTATATTTTCTCTTCTGCGTTACATATGTTCATGTGTATATTTCTAATATTGCATTATTTGTAAGTTTGTATCAAAAACAATTGTATACTTTTGCAATCATGAAAATCCTTTTAATTGTTGAAAAATGCTGAATATTATACAAATGTCATTGCAGTACGAGTTGATATTTTCTGCAGACAATCCTTTCATATTTTGCGATCTTTCATCACCTGATTTATTTTCTCTTTACAGGTTATAGAGTACGTCCGCAAAGTATTTCACATATTGCCTAAATATTTAAATCTATAAACATGTATATAGTACATTTTGCCTGTGTTATTGAACAGACTACATGTATACAATTTTAAATCTGCTTATAACTCCTTTTATAGTCACTTCTTATTCTTAGTTGCTGTTTTGTGAGAAGACATGGTTACCACCCACTTGTTTTTTCTAGCTAACATCATGTGAATGAAAAAACTCTCTCTAGGATGTGTGTGGGTTCTGAAAAGAACTGTTTCTTTTAAGAACCACCTCAACTCTTAAAGAAACATTTTTTATTTACTACATTTACACTGTGTTCTGTAACCCATCTAGTCTGTATCTTCCCCATATAAAGATTCATATCTTATCATTGAATCACATTTCACCCTTTTCCCTCATCAGCTGATATCAACACACTGTTCCGAGGTAATTCCTTGGCCACTAAGTGTTTTGATCAGTTCATGAAGCTGGTTGGTATGCCTTACCTCTTGGAGACCCTCCAGCCCATCGTGGATACCATCTTTGAAGAGAAGAAGCATGTAGAGCTGGATCCTTGTAAAGTTGGCAGCATCAGGAGGTATGTGGGGATCAGGTTGGGCATTCTTTCCCGCCTTCCATCTCTGTGAACTCTGGATGGACACCCACCTTGAACTGGAGGCTTGCATTTGGATTGGATTTTTAGTCCTTACCTGATCCCAGTTGAAGTTTCCTCCCACATCTAAAACTGAAGTTTCTTCATCATCTACTCTTCACAAGCATCTTCAGGCCTGCAGTTAAAGTGCAAGGCACATTTAAGGGTTCCTTGGTTTCATTAGATATTATAATAATAATGACCTCTTTCTTTTATACATAATTAATTTTCTTGTATCTTCAAAACACGTATTGCAACTTATTAAGTTAATAAGTAGAAATCATTAAGTTTGTTTTGTGATATCCCTTTTTTGGTAAGTTTTGGTGCATGGTTGAAAAATGTGCAATCTTGTTATTCCTGTAGGAGAGTAAGCATGAAGAACCGCTCTGAAGGCTACCTCCTTGAGCACAGTGCTTCTATACTGTCAACCTACTTGGCTTCAATTGTTAGCTGCATCTTGGTATCCATAGACCGTTGCCCACCAATCTTGAGGATGGCGCTCAAACAACTAAGGCACAGAGTAGAGGAGAAATTTCCTGATAATGATACAGTAAGTGTTAGATTTTGATAAATGAAATTAGGATGGAGGTCTGAATTTGGATTTGAATCACAGGCCAGACACCATCGACAATCAAAAGCAAGAATATCAAGATCTGTTGTCCAGTATCAGGGTCCTATTTTATGGCACCGTTTACCACATAATTCTGTGCCTACAGCCCTTAAAATCAAGGGGCTTGCAGGGTTCTAAGTGCAGAAATGTGTGGTAAGCAACTCCATGAAGTTGGGCCCAGGAGGGGTACAGCAAAGCTAAAACTACATAGAGAGCAGTGGTTGAAAAACAACAATTGTAAACCACTAAAAAGGGATATGTGTTTATTATATATGATATTCAGATATGTATTATAGCTGGATAAATCCCTGTCTCATTAAATTAACCAGTCACAGCCATGATCCAAACACCAAAAGCCCAACAAAAGTCTGACATTATAAAATCACAAAGCTGTCGCCATTTTGTTAACTTTATTCAGACATTTAATCTTGATGGATTGCTCCATTGCTAACAGAGAGTGTGGATGATGAGGAATGGCCTTCAGCATGATAAAGATATATTCAGCTTTTTCCCAAGCTTTTTCCCTCACTCACCAGCGGGCCTAGTGAACCTGACTTTTTAGTTGTCTCCAAGAAATGTGACTAGTCCGCATGTATTTGCATGTATTTATCAATCAAGACTCTTGTTTTTTCTGATCAGGCTTCTTTTTATTTCAACTAATCAACTAATTATTATTAGTTTTAACCAGCTGGTTTAGTAGCTGCACAATTATTGTAGTGTAAAACCACATGGTAAAACCACATCATAGACAAAAGAAAATATCAATGCAAAGCTCTCATGTTGCAAGAAAATATATGTTATTTAAGCAGAGTAAATCATTTTCCATGTTTCTGTATAAAACCTCCTGTTGATTTTGAACCTTTGATTTTAGGAGTTTTTGTAAATGAAATTTATTGTTTTAAAATCCTTTACTTATTTATTTTGATTATAGTAGTAACATAAGTTTGATAAGCTTGGCAGACTACAAATGGAAGTGTTTTAATTCGCCTTCCACTGTTTTCAGACATCAATAAGGTTAAACTCTGTGTTAACAAAGAACAAACCAACAATTTATTTATTTCAGGATTGCAAATACGTGTGTCTGAGTGGGTTTCTCTTCCTACGATTCTTTGCTCCAGCAATCCTCTCCCCTAAGCTGTTCTTCCTCCGGGATCAGCATCCCGATAAGTACGTTGGTCGGACATTGACACTTCTCGCTAAGGTAAAGAAATGTTCATTGTAGGCCTCAAACAAAAGTAGGCCTGATATTTACTCTTGTATGGACAAAGCAGTTTTTCATTGATAAAGGACACCTCTCTGATGAAAGAAATATTTCAAGGGGCATTAAGGCATTTATATGGGGCATCAGGGTAATGATAGGGGTGTAGAGGAAATTACTCCTGTTGCTTTAATGAAGTGTTTAGCCTGAAAAGAGTAGAGTAGCTATGCTTAACCCAAACATAAATGTTGTCCAGACCGCTCATAGACAAATTATCACCAAAACGTATAATTGCAATTCTGATTTTGTTATGTAATGGCATCTGATATGTTATTACTTTATAATGACAGCTTAGAAAAGAGTGATTGAATGAAGAAAGTATTTTGACAAAACTTCCTTGGCAGAACTTTTGACAAATGACTACATATGCAACTGTGTTTATTTCCACAGTGGATTTTAAAGTCTAGCGTAACTTTAGTTTTGTCTGAACATTAAAAGCTCACACATATCAGTGTAGTTGTCCTTGAAAACTTTCAGTGTTTAGCTGACCTGATAGTAAAGTAACAAGTTGAGGACCAAACATTACTTTGTAAAGAACATACTGATAACATCTAGATATTTAGTTTTTTGTACTCGCTACCCAAGCTAGGGATGACACAAACATTTTTGTTTTCCAAGAAAAATCTTTTTGTAAAGAGATAGTGTTTTTTAGGAAACAAATAAGAGTGCCATCCTGTGAAAGTGGAAGTAGCCAAGCGGGTCGGCTCCGGAAACCCTGGTGTGCAAAGTGAAACAATAATGATCAGTATTTGACTTGGGTTGTTGTTTACATTATAACAGGCAATCCAGACCATCGGTAACCTTGGTATGAAGACTGGCAAAGAGCACTGGATGCAGCCACTGGGTCCTCTCATCCAAGACAGTGTGGTTCGTATCAAGGACTTCCTGGACACCCTTCTTGACATTGATGAGACGGAGAGTAAGTCGTCCTCTCATCATCTCAATCCAATCTGTTAATTTGTTTGCATGTACTTCTCATTGAAATACATACAGAACATAAATTGAATGCACTTGCTACTAAAAGTCATTGCAAGTATTTTTGTACCAATCAAATTATAAGCAACTCAAAGGCTTGGAGGAAAAATCATTGAGATTTTGTGACAAGAATGATTCATTCTACCATGCTATTGTGTCGCTTTACCATATCATTGGCTATAATTAATAAACCTTTCGTTAGTCTTCATTCAAGAAGCTATCATAGTATTTCTAGCACTGATCGAAATCAACTGTGAAATGACCTTCAATCAACAACCCCATTTTATTTTATTTTTTCATTTAGCCAATATCTTATCTTTGAATCAAGGCAAACTTACCCTTTTTCATCAGTTTTCGTGACCACAGTCAAGCATGTTGTAGTTGTTTGTGTGAAATATATTATAAATGTTTTTGTATCATGGATTGCCTGTTTAGGTGACTGTTATTAGGAACTGATTGATATTGTAAGTGCAGTCTGCTGCATGATTTTATGACTTATTTTTTATCAAGCATGAAGTGTGATTTGTATTTTCAAAAGGTAGTACATTTATTTTTACTTACAGTTCTTAGTACAGTGACATTGATACAGTCATTTTTTAAATGCATTTAAAGGCAGGTACAACTTTGGTTTTGAAATCGCCAACATTTTCAGGAAGGGTCAGATTTATCTCAAAATGACAAATTGATTGCTACATTGTCTCAATAATTACATTTTGCATTTTCACAAAGAGTCACACATCCTCAAAGATGCGTTACAACTGGAGAACGTAGTTGTAGGTCAAATGTTTTTTTCAATTTTGCGCGTGATCATATGACATGCGCGTCCCTTTCTTTAATCTAAGCAGAGTGTAAAATATAAACCTTAATCACGCCTTATGACATGTGTGGTCCTTGTGAAAATTTTGATGTTTTGAGATAATATAAAAGGTGGCAGCAGACTTACCTCTTGGATTTGTTTCTACCTTTTTTTTCTGGCAATTTAATTTGATGCTCTGTGGTTATAACCAATGTTGTCACTGCCTTTTTATCAGAATATTTATCACTTTTGAGCTATTTATTTATTTTGTACTTTGCGTTCATCCCACCCTCATGTCATTGTTTTTATCATTTTGCTTCATTTCCCCCATTGTTTTACATTCGCCGTACAGGTGCCAAGCATGAGCTTGCTTTATCAGGTATTTATGCATGATTTAATGTCTTTTCAAAAATATGCTTTTGAATGTTTTATTTGTCAAATGAATGAAAGTGAATGAAATGTGAATCAATGGTTGTTTATCTTTAGTTCTTTAAACTTTTTACTGCTTAGGTCTTTTCCTAAAATTATGGTTCTAGCGATTTGTTTTTCAAATCTCATAAAAAAATTCATTAGCTTTCTGAGAAATTAAGCTTAGGGGTGTTTATGATTATGCCTTTGTGTGCAGATTCATCTTTGCCTATTACCTTTTTTTCAAGGCAATCTCAACATCCGTCTTGTGTACCAAAGACCTATATATTGCTTTTTGAAAGGTTTAAATCATTTTAAAAATTCATGCAGTTTTAACCAGTTCTCTTCGGAGGACACAATAACATACAAAACTCTTGCTTCTTTTAAACTGGCATTTGAGTTTCTGGCGTGTTTGTCGGTGATCATGTCATCATGCCACGTGTGGTGAGGCACTGGGTGGATTGTGTGTACACCGACAGCTATAAATAAAAGGATTAATTCTTTTGATGGATTTTCTGCATCTGTCGAAGACCTGTTCCTTTTACGCACCAGCCAAGATCTTGTAAAGATGGATTGCACTGTATTGCCATGAGGCCTTTCTTTTTTTTTTCTCTCCGGGATGCCTCTGTTCGACTAGGCGTGTTTTGATGATCAGCTGTAAAATAACGACTTTCCAACGGTCTAATTGTGCTTCAGAAACAGGACTGTAGCAAAAAGGAGAGCCATTAGCATCTGCGGGCAATGTCAATGAGAAAAAGTCTTTATATGCCTGACCAAGCGGGGTTTTAGTGACAAAATAAATGATTAATGGCCAGAGAAAAAAGTTGCTTTTGGATTGAATATAATCCTGCATGGGTAACAGGAAAATAAGGTGTAGCAAACAAATATTGTAGCAAAGGTGTAGCAAATCAAATTTGCTATATTTTGCACAACCAATATTCTCCACTTTTAAAAAAAAACAGCATGCCAAGCACAGAACCCCACTATTGTCAATAATGTCAAAGCAACAATATTTTTATTGTAAATTGTGTGTTTAAAGGGAAAAAAGTGATTTTTGTTTGACAAAAGGACTGAACTTTAGTCTGGATACGCTTGTTCTACTTGATTTAGTGCTTCAAGTGCCAAAAACAGATGCTCAAAATGCTGACTGAGAAATAGTATTAGGGGGGGGGGTGTCACACCCACCTATATATCCCTGGTTTTTACACCCCTGGGGTGTGGAAAGGAACATTCAAAATTAATTTTTTCCCATGAGATTAGGGTCAGTTTATTCCCAGGGGTATCACCTTAAAGTTAAATAAGCTTACAGGAACAGCATATGAATACAAGTTTTAAATTTAAAATAGCTTTTAATATCGACACTGTTGTAAAATTCCTTAAATTTTGAAGGCTTATACCTGTAGTTCAGCTACTTAACCATGGAAAGAAAAGTTCAAAAAAATCTGGATTAAAATCAAGTGGGCAAACCAAAACCAAATAAGCTCAAAATATATATGCATGTTTGTGTTGAGACAATACTTTTGACTTGTGCTCTGATAGAATCAGTAATGGAAATCATAATGTATTCTGAAATTGATTCTTGTCTCCCTGACTTAATGCTGTTTGTTGTGGGATTCAAATTTCTGTATGAATTCACCCAGTTGACATTTAAAAAATATAGTCCCCCTGCCGAATCTCATGAGATATATTCAAATCCTACAGCTCAATTGTTAACGAGTGGATACAAATTCAATAGAACTCCCAGCTGAAATCAATATGTACATAACAGATTGTATTTACGATGATGGACCACTAACTGAAAGGTCATCGTGGTACTGGAAAGCCATTATTGTTCTGTGTGTATTTTTGTTCTTCTTCAAGGAGATGTAATTAAAAGTTTTGTGGAAGGAGCCCTCTTTCCTCTTTGGAGCGGAGTGGAAGTTCTTTGTGCTGGGATGAAAAGTAAAGCCTTTGATGTGGGCCTTCAAATGTGAAAATGCCAGCTGTTCCATACTGTTTTGCTTGATGAAAAGAAATACCGTTATTACGTTTTTCCAATCCTCAATTTTGTCATGAGCAGGATATAGTTTTAGTTAGAAAAAGCCTGATTTTTTTATCAGTTTATAATACATGGGTCGTGGGCCTAAATTTATGAAGCAACTTGCCATGTAATTCTGCACTTACATTCACCATCCTCCAGTTACTGGGTTAGCCCCAAATTTCTGCACTAACTGTGTAAGTGAAGAATGCTTAGTAACCTAAAGTACACATCTGTCAAGGAGAAACTCGATGCTTGCTAACCTGAGAATTATGCTGATGTTAAGCTCAGATTCTTCCGCTAACTTTAATCAGAACCATTTAATTGGACCCGACGTGCTGATTACAACACAGAACACATAGCATAATGAAACAGGGAGGGAGTCTTCCCTTTTAATCTCTTGTGTTATAGTAATCTTATTTTACACTGTATCTTGCCACCAAAGTCTTATGCTACTGAATCACATCCAAAGTCACTAGCTTGTTCAAATTTTAAAGTTTTGAGAAATTTGACTATCAGAAATACTTAAAGAAAGTGAAGTTTAAGGGGTTACCAGCACCTAGAGCCCCAAAATATATAGTGTGAACCGCTGCCTCATGAGGTAATGGTAATTATTTCCACCAACTGCTACTGATAATTTGGAATCTATTAACCTCTGATCTTAACCCCCTGCAGTCCCAAACAGAGAGGCCCAGAAACGGAGCATCTTCCACCGCACTGTCACCATCAAAGAGGGCATTCTGAAGAAGCGGCGTGCCGAAGATGTGACTGTTATGATCACTCCCTTCACTTTTAAGAAACGGTACTTCTGGCTGAGTTACGATAGTCTGTCTTATGCCAAGCATGCTGAGGATCAGGTGGGCTTTTAAGGCTTAGATATATAAATATCTTTAGCAGGTCTTGCTATTTATTTATTTAGTTGGGTTTTTTCTCCTGATAATGATGTAGACTAACCTTGATAATTGATGTAGACTAGAATGTGAATTCCTTTAACTAATTTTTCATTTCAGAAGTGAAACCTGACAAGTGACCAAAATATTTTGTTGATGAACTAACAAGTTTTTTCAAGCTGACCTTAGATTTTATTGAAACTATATAACTGGAAAGAATGACAGTGACTCTGTTGTAACATTATGTTGAAAAATGATATTAAAATACAGGTTTGCCAACATCAACAACACTGACTTACTTTTCCAAACTTGTTCTAACTGTACGTCTCAAAATGTTATTCCTTTAATAATGCAAGCTTTAATAGCTTTACAAGCTTTCATAGCCTGAACAGGGAAAGTAACTAGAGTGGGACTTGAACCTACGACCTCCAGATAAACGTGCCAGTGCTCTAACTGAGCTATTTAGCCCTAATGTTGACAGTCTCCCTAATTAGTCAATGTCTTTGTTTGGGGTGTTAGTCAGAAACAAAGATATTGACAAATTAGGGAAACCAAATTTTCTTGGGGATGTAAATAAACACTGCCTAACCCACCTCTACTCTCTTGAAGGTGCGCAATACTATATTGATTGAGTGGGTGTGTATAGTGGAGTGTGTGGATGAAGCTGCCTTCCAGTGTGATCACCTCATACAGATCATATATC